>CAJNDV010008113.1:1642-33780 GCA_905221635.1 Symbiodinium sp. CCMP2456 | reverse complement strand
AGTACAGTAGTAGTAGTACAGTAGTAGTAGTAGTAGCAGAAGTAGTAGTAGTAGTAGTAATAGTAGTAATAGTAATTCTAGTAGTAGTAATAGTAGCACCTGTAAATAAACCTCAAGACTTGAACCCTAAGCCTTCATCCTTGAGCCCTAAACGATAGTTGGCTGCTGTCGGTGCCTCATTGACGTATGAGCCATTGTCCAATCGCACGGACGGCTCGAAACACGCAAGAGCATAGACTCCCTAGACCCTGAGTCGGACCAATGCACCGGATACAAGGCCTCAACAATGAGACAAGGGTTTAAGATTTATGGTTTAGGGCACCTGATACAGGGGCCTGAACAGTCTGAACAGGCTTCGGGGCGTTCGTCATACTATAATTTGGAGCCCTTGCGGGGTCCCATTAGTAGTTATTCAGTGAGCGAGTTTCTGGCCATGCCGAGCGGGGCTTCGGCTTTTTATCAGGGTTTAGGAAGCCATCAAAGCATCCAACCTTGGGAGGGCTCGAAGAGAACGTTTGGCATTGCATCCTGGACGAGAGTATCTCGACACCCTGATAGATATCACGGGGAATAGACTATATCATACCATACCATACTACACTATACTGTACTATACTATACTACGACAAGACAGGAGACCTTGGACCCAAAGCAAGACCCATAAACTGGGAAGGCATCGTCTGACTTCTACACTGGCTCTTGGGTTTTTGAGCAGGTACTAGTACTATGCTAGATAGCCAAGCAAGCCGCCTCAAACAACACGGCGTTGTTTCAGTTGGGATTGTTGGGTTTTTTGCACAACAGGCCTTTCAGTCAAAAAACGGAAACACAAACAGCCCACGAACACCCGTAAATCCCTCACAGCCCACCCGCATCAAACCCTAACCCGAAGCGAGGTCAACTTCAAAGACGTGGAAACCTTTAGGCTCCGAGATGCTTGTACTGTGGGTTTAGGGGTGAGAGTTTTTTGATTTTCAAAAGGCTTCCGGGGCTCGCGCCCGAAAGAGTTTTCGTGCTTGGTTCCAAAGAGGCGGTTTTGGAGTTTTGAGCCCCTGATGACAAGCACTCATGCGATGTGGGAGGAAGAAGACTCAAGCAACACGGACGTGATTAGCCCGCCCCCGCCCTCCACTTGCACACACGACGGCGTGAACGCGACGTGGTCTGAAGGGCTTCCACAGCTCGAGAAGAATCGACTATAGAGACTGCACGCGTTGATGAAGTCTGCACTTGGAAGTGTGAGGACAAGACAAGTCGATGATGCCTGCAATCGGAAGCACGGGGACAAGCAGTCATGCGATGCGGGGGGAAGTTGACTGAGTCAACACGGGCGTTATTGCCCCCCCCCTCCCCCCACCCCCACCCCCCACCCCGCCCCGACCCCCCAACCCGCACGCACACCACGAATGCCTTGATATTCCTGAGAAACGCACGACGATAAACGACCCGCCAGCTAAAACATAATACCTGCAGTGCGGCTTGAGATGAAGAGTTTACCGGAAGTCCTACCCATGAAACCGAAAGGGCTCGAAGCTGTTCCGAGACGGTGATCATTACAGTCGTAAGAAGTAATGAAGAAGTTAAACAGAATAGTGGCGAGCTTTTGTCCGCGATAGCATTGTTTGATGTTGACAGCTATGCTCCCCAATACCCCCGAGCCACCGCACGGCAAAGCCTAAACTCTCAGCCCTGCTAGGGAGCTCCACAAGTGTCTTCAGACCAATGCCAATGGGCCGAGTGCCGAGTGCGATGTGCTTGTTTTCTGATTTTAGGAGTTTAACCACCATAAGGTTAGCCACAGCAAACTGCGGTTCAAATCAATGTCTAGGTACTGGGGGGCCCTGCGTATGCATCACAGCGAAATCCGCATGTTGAATTTCCATGAACATTCATGGTCATTCAACATTGGTCTTTATTTCTCACAACATGCTGATGCACCATGCCAGCTCTAGTCCAGAATCTCAGGTGTCCTACCTACATACACAGAGACATGTGATCAATCAAACACAGTCAGCTTGGTATTGTCGCAGCAGCGCCAAGCAAGCATATCAGCAAAAAGATGTCGTGCCACATGAACGTCGCTGTGTAATGGCATGATCGGCCGAGTGACCAGTCAAGCAAGTCAGTTAGCTCGGATTAGAGGGCTGGTTCATGACATAAACATAGAAGTAGCTGGTTATTGAAACAAACGTCCTGGCACAGACGCATTCGTGCATGTGTTGTGCTTTCGCGTTTGTCCTACTTCGAGAAGCTGACCAGAGCGACGTGCGTTTAGACATACTTTGACAGGCGGCTAGTGCCAGTTACCAGGTGTGGAGGTCGCTGCTTACCTCACGTTTCTTCATGGGTGCCGAGTTTACGAAGAAGGCTCCCAATAGTACACACAACACGGATGTCAGCAGTGAGTCCCCAACCCCATCTCTCACATAACTTTGTTTATGCTTTGATGCTTCTATTCACTGTAGAGTCTTCCTCCGAGGCTGGTCGACAATCGCATCTTCTACCTGGCCCTGCCGCCAGGGCACTCGGTGGCTTCGCGAGGGTGTTCGAGGCTTCGAGGTATTAACCTGACCAAAAAAACTAATTGATATTGCCAGCAACGATCATAATCATAAACTTCAAACGCACTTGGCGACTGAGGCCCTTTCTTTTCCGTGAGGCCGTGAAGCTCATCCGACAGGAGCTTTGGGTTCCGGCCGTCCGGTTGTCTGGGCGCAAAACGGCGCGAGGTTTTCGGTTGGCCCTGGCCTCGCGCGCCCTAGCTCCAACCTGTGCCGCACTGGCCGTGCAGGATCATGTAGGCATCAGAGCGTCTCAAGTTACGTGTATCTAAAACCTGAAAGCCCTCAAACCGACAAAAAACACACAAAACAATACTAACGAACCCGTAGCACCGAAATCCCGGACCCAATGTCATATCCCGTTGTCCTTAAATCATAGCACGAAGCCCTATACAATCCCTAAACCCTAAACCGCACTGGGCACTCTGAGACCAAACACTTCACCGCCAGAAGACAGGCACTGGAGCACTCTTACAGCAGGTTCCCTCCAAGCTCCCAAAAGGGATATAGACCGGTTGTAGATGCGTTCCATACTGAGTGGAAATGGGTGTCATAATGGTTCTATAAGGGTTGTGGGTTTTAAGGGCTTCTATAAGGGTGCTCTGTTACTGCGGCAAACCCCAAGATAGATTTAATGTTGGTGGCTGGTAATGAGGTGTTTCTACAGGATGGAAACCCAAGCATACAGATCGAGTCAAAGCTCCCTAATTGAAGAGTGTAAGACGCCCTCAAAAAGCCCAGCTCGTATCAGTTTGCATGGAGATGCTTCATTGGCCGGAGGCCTGAATGCAACTTCACTCGCCCACCTTTGCGCGAGTGCGTGACTCGAAACCTCAAACCCTCTGTGCAAAATGCCCTGAGGGTTTAGGGTTTAGGGTTTAGGGTTTAGGGTTTAAAGTTTAGGGTTTAGGGTTGCCCTCAACAATAGGCCCTATCCCAAACCGCACGACCTGTAGGAGTGCTGGCCTGGCACTGGCTACGTTCGTGGGCTCTCCTGGCACTCTGTACGGGCTTTGCTTTGGAATAACATAATGGGTTTAGGGTTTAGGGTTTAGGGTTTAGGGATGTGTTATGTGTCAAGTTGAGTAACTAAGCCTTTATGGGGTCGAAACCTGTGTGCAGGTAGGGCTTAATGTGTAAGTCGTAGCTCACTGGCTGCTTTTGGGATTGGGGCTGGGGGACCAGTTCTGCAGTTTGCTTTTTCGGGGTCGGCAGTGATCGTTTCTCAAACAAGGACTATGGAGTTAGGACATTCGCATGTTTATCGCAGCTTCCTCACGGAGGAAGCTGAGTGCCCAAACTCTGTCAAACTGCAGCAGACGATGGGGGTCGCGGGATTTGCAGATATTTGCCTTTCCATCCTGCTTCCAGTAGTAGACCTTCAAAGCGAAATCCACAGCTCAATGGGGTTTAGGATTCTTCGGCGGTTTTTGAAGGCCAAAGCTGGACATGTGTAGGTCGAGACCCTCGACCCAATCTGCTTTGCTGAGGTGTGATTGTCGAGAAGCCCTTTGGCCACGATCTCCAATCCGCCGGACGCCCAGCTAGCTGGCTTCCTTCAAACTACATGCAGCGTTCAGGTCTGTTACGATCGAATGTGTCACGGATCCGGACAAACTCCGCTGAAAGGAAGTCGAAGGCTGTCCTTCAAAGGCCGATTCGCAGATGCTGTAGACCCTAAGCCTAGGATAGCAAAACCTTTGTTTATGCTCGTATGCCTTCGGCCGTTAGGCCCCAAAGCGTGGCTAGACTTAGGTCATATAAACCCCTGACGCCTTTGCCGTGCCCAGGGAGCAAGGGTTTCAGAAGATCGAGAAGCAGCACAACACAAACACAGATGAAGCTCAACCATGCCACAGCTCCAAGGCCCTAAGCTCCAAACACTATGGTTGAACTATTAACACACACACACACACATATATATATATATATATACTAATAACTAATAATATATATATATATATATAGAGAGAGAGAGAGAGCTACTCGCGTTGGCCCTAAACCCCAACTACCCTAAACCCTCAAACCTCAAGCCTAGACGTTGCAGAGTTCGGCGCTGGAGCTTACCCTCCGGACTGGCCGCAACTACTCGAAGCGCTTCAGTGGCACGTGTTTTCCGTAACTTCCTTCCCACATGAACATGATAAGCAAACCTTCCTCCCGCGAAAATTCGTTGTGAGGCTAGTTGGGTTGTGATTCTCGGAGGGGTATTCGTATGTTTAAGGCACGTCTCGAACACATCGGATCAACAATTTAAGTCGTGTCACGAGTTCTGTGCCATGATGGGGTCCCTGCGTCTTGGTTCCGGGGAGTTTAGGGTTTGTCAGTCCGTGCTGAAGAAGGTCCTGGCCATTGCCACGACATGTCAGAGCCCAGGGACATGGCATTGTCGGCGGGGTTCAGGGTATAGTACGTGTGCATATCCAGGCGTGAACCCAACAAGCCTGTCGGTCGCCAAGAAAGGGCCGAGAGGCGCGGTTGCTCTACGTGGCATCACAGCCGCCACAAGGACGCCGAGAATGTCAAGATAGCGGCGCCAAAACAGTCGTGCAAGTTGGCTGCTGTCGACGATTCCCGATTTAGGCCTCTCTGCAGAACGCTTCGCATGAGGCTTCCATGTGGGCCGTAGCACCCCTGAACCTAAAGCCCGAACTGTCCGAACGCCCTACGCCCCAGACCCTAAAAATCCGGAACCCTTGAGACCCTTATAATCCGGGAACCCCAAAACCGAACAAGCAGGGATGGGCCTGGTGAGGCCCCGTTCCTACCACTGCCGAAACATTCTGAGCTTGGATGCTCTAGCTGCCGGCGGCTCCTCCGCAAACCCCTAGACCGTGATGCTTGGACCTGACCATCTGCTGTAGTAGTTCCTGAGACGTCCCTCATATAGTTGTTGAGCATCTCCCCCCCTTCCAAACAAAACACTCTCCGATGGTTGATCCCTCTAAATCTTTTGCATGCATGCATGCATGTACATGTGTATGTACGGTAGGTAGGTCGGCAGGCGAGGCAGGCAGGCAGGCGGGTAAGTAGGGTGTTCATCTACAAATGTTGGTCTGTGCGTGTTTGTTTGTATTCGTACTCTCAACCCTACACCATTTCATTCCTAAACCCTCAATCCCCAACCCTCAATCTAAACCCTTATAAACCCTGAGCACCGTAAACCCTAAACCTTGAACCCTGAGCCCCAAACCCTAAACCCTGAACCCTAAACCCGGAACCCTTAACTCTATGCTTTGATAATTACGGCCCAAGGCCAGAGATCTCGCTTCGCAGCTCTCGGAATACCTCGTCGAGCTGAGATCTGAGATTCTTTATCGGCAGCTTCTACAAGGGTTTAAGGGTTAATTAGGGTTTAGGGGCTAAGGGTTTAGGGTTGAAGGTTTGAAGCTTCGGCATGAGGCGGGCATGAGGGCATGTGCGCTGCAGCTCCTCCTCAAAAAAAGGAGGGTTTAAGGGTTTAGTAGCTTAGGGCTTAGGGCCTAGATTGGGATGTTTAAGAGTGTCGAGACCAACTCCAAGGCAACTCGGGGGGCATGTTCGACGGTCTGATATGGATTTGTATTAGTCAGGGTCTTTACTCAGAACCTTTGTATAATTTTCGTATCAGGGCTCTAGCAAGGGCCTGAAGAAGGGCTTGTGTCAAGGTTTTTCTGAGAATTCTTACTGGGGCTCTATACGGGTTCCATTTTCTTGGCAGATTGGCAAGTTGAGGGTTTCTGATTTGGGAATGTGGGGTTGTGGGTTTAGGGTTGGAGCTTGAGTCAGCATTGTGCACAGCCGGCTTTAAACACCGACACTACTAATTGCACCCTAGCAAATTTGGCTCAAAACTGCATGTAAGGATGCCATGTCTGTGAACTCTGGATGGCATGGCATACGCCTTTGGCTGTTCTTGTTGTGGGCAGGGCTGATAAACAAGTGCTTCACGCAGGATTCGACGACGAAAGGGTAGCTGAAAGGCCCTCATGATTGCGCGAAGGGGCGGCTGCAAGCCTTGTGAACACACTCGCGCACCCTCACACTTGAACTTCTATTGATGGATGTCAAGGGGCCTGCCCACTTCCGGTGTGTAACATGCCTATGGTACGCATGGCCAACTTGTGCGTCACGCCTGCTTCTGACGGCTTGATAATGTGCGCCCATGTCAGGACTGGTGAGGTTGACTCGCCTTTCACCCAGGTGCACGTAGATCTCGGGTGTTGATCCCTCGGGGGCACATGGCCCAGCCTTCCAGACCGGGCTCGACGCCCTCAGTGGCATCGACCGCTGAAGTGCCTCGCACACCTTTATAAAGCACGGCACTTTTGAACTTTCAACCTCTCAAACCTTCGTACAATCACGAGCTCGACGCGCTGCTTCGGACTGGAGCTCCGAATTTGTGTCGCTGTAGATTTCGAACTGCTCTGGAAGTTTGAGTGAGTGGTTGAAATGTTGAGTTCTCGACTGGTAGAAGGCTTGACGGGTTTGGAATCTTCGAGTTCGAACGATTCCGAAAGATCGAAAAATCGAAAGTTTGGAGTTGGAAAGGTTTCCGTATTTGAAACTCGCCGGCAGCTGATCCAACATGTCAAACTTGCTTCGTCTTGCCTTGCTTCAAGTAGGATCTTGTTAAGGGCACTCTTAACTCCAAACACTTCCCAAACTCAACACATTTAGAACCAGAACACAAGATAGTTCATACACGAAATGTCAACCTGTTCTTGTGGGCCAATCAGATGTGGGCTGCTGGCAGCTACTCGCTACTGAGACCGGTCCGCCGATTCTTTTCGTCATCTAGAATCCGGAGTTCGAACATATTCGTGTTTCCGGTGTTCTTACGAATCTGTTTTGGTTCTATAGCTGCTGATGCTGGGTTGGCCAGTGCTTCGGGATCCAAGTAGGTAGGCTTTTGGCCTCGCCCTGCCTTTGTTCCAATACAACATGCTCGCCATCCCGTTTGATGTCCCAGTGGTAGCAGAGACTTCGGGATAGCGACTACGCGACTACGCGAGTGGAAAATTCAACCCTCCCTGCCCTAAACTACCATAACCTACCTTTTAGCGTGTTAGAGTAGAAGCCTTCACAGTAGGTTTATAGGTACACCAAATAAAAAAAGTGGGTTTTGGTCGTGTTTAAGTAGATAGCAGACCCATCGCTGGCAGCATCGGAAGTCCCAAGGTCTCAGGTCTACAGGATAGACCACTACCTGGCCAAGAACATGGTGCCTCTCCTGCCAGGGATGTTAGGGAATTAGGGTTTTGGGTTTTGGGTGTTTCGATGTGAAAGCGTGACCTCGCAGGAAGGCGCTCCTGCCGAAACGTTTCTGTAACTGACGCTTTGCGTCCCGTTTGGTCCTTGGCCTTGGCTCCATTACTTTGACGGCCTATATACTGGGGCTTGTTCGAATAGCCAAGACAAGAAACAAATGCGCATTGCGTGTCGCACCACTACCGTCACGACAGTATTCAGGTGAACTTTACCACATGCTGTGTGGTAATGAATTTAGCCTACGTCTTAAGCATTCTTAGCAGATACGATGATCTGCTGTTTCGCGAACCAGTGGAGTGGACAAGCCTCAGGCAGTCTGTTCATGTGTCGGCCAGCTGGCAGGTCTCTGGAGTTTCGGACAAAACAAGAAGTGAAGCTACAAGTTTACAACGGGACGGAACCAGCCGAACCGTTCGCACAAAACCTGACAGCAACAACCTGAGAGCTTGAAGCTCTTAGTCCAACAGCCACAGTAGCATCCCAAACACTGTTCACAACCTTCCAACCCAGTTTTCATATTGTTATCCATATGACCTGGGTTGTCGGACGCTTCGAGATTCTGTGGAGAATGCTACAAGGTCCGTTGTTTCCGGGGGTTGTAATGTGCTCTGCAATGCCGTTCTTTCTGCCCGCTCAATGCTCGCACCTAAAGTCAAGAAACCAGTCAGGCAACCAAAAACAAAATTGCACTTAGGAACCCAGGTACACCCAACCCACGTACAACCCTTTGATACCACTCTGAACCCTCCTAGGAACAGATGCTTTGTCACCCTTTCATTATTACTAGCAGCACTAGCATCAAAGACCAGGGATAAACCTGGCAGGTGCTGAACATCCTCGCACTTCGCTTCGCCAACAGAGAGCTTGGACGTTTGTTTCACGTGCCTCGCCCCACGGGTGTTTGAATTTGTCCCACGGAGAAGTTTCGGTTTTGTGCTTGGGGAATTACTCAGGTTTTGGGGTTTTGACGGAGGTTTGTGTACGCGGCCTTAGGGTAGAGCCGGAGCGGGGTTTTGGTCCCTTCGTCAAGCACCCTTAGCTAATATTGGGTGGTTATTGACACGGGCCGTTGCAAGTCAGCACCAAAACCCTGCTTATTACTTCTCAACAGCACAAATGACACATCCTGTTGCTTGAGGTGAACTCATCGACGTCTGCGTTGGAATCCCTCATGTCTTGTGTGTGTGTCGGATTCATGCCTCATTTTCCGAATTGTGGTTTGGCAGTTTGAGAGAAAACAAGCAAATAATGTCGTCATTGGAAGAAACCGACGATGTTCAGAAACTGCTATTCTACCTGCTACTCAATGCTTTGAAGCCCTAACACCTTGAAGGGACTGGGCGACGTTTCCGTGCTAGGCTGACAACGTGTCCATCGTGCGAATCACCTTCAAGGAGGATATCAATGCCCCCTGCCTTGTGTACAAGCTTTACGGCAGTTTGTGGATCAAGGTTCGCGGCTTGCACTGTGGCTTCAGCCCCTCGCTTTATTGCATTGATGTGGATCAACTGGTGCGGGGCTATGGGCTGACGCTGCAGCATGTGCAGAAAGCCCAGCAATACCTGAGTCCACCGTTCCCCCCCTCCACCCCCCAATATAGCGGCCTTAGAAGATAGAATAGGCTGTTAGGGTGAGGGCCAGGGTATGTTTTCGTACGTCCATGGAGGCCCAAAAAGAGCTATGAGAGCGTATTGCTAATGACGTAGACCCCACCAGTAGCTGACTCAAGCTGAGGTCGCTGGCCGAGCCGGCTACTTTGACGGCTTTTCGCTCGGATTCTCCAAGCCAGTTTGAGACTGCATGGTGTGCAGTAGGACTTCCTTCCGACATAAGGGTTTATGGCATCACGGGGGTCCAGAACCAAAAGTCTTGAGATCCGCAGCTATGCGACCATCTACTGTTGCCGCCACAGCTTCGTTGTATTTGCTTTTCGAGGTTGTAGCGTTCCATGGAGAGCTCCGCCCTAAACCCTACACTCGCCTAGAGTGTCCGAGTGTGAGTGCCCAAACCCTAAATTGGATGCCCTGAAACCCGGAAATGAAGCGCGACTTGCATCAGTCGAGGTTACGGCATCATTCGGGTGGCCGCCTCAGCCCGCCCAAGGGAGTGGGACGGGCTCTGCAACTGGTAAGCTTCATGTAAGGGTACGAATTATAATCGTTAACCTTAGACAATACCCGACCCGACGCTTGACAGAATTCTGGCCGGATGTTACGCTACACCGCTAGACTTTGGTTATCCTTATCACTAACAGGCCCCTATAGGAAAGCCTGTTTGTATTACCCTTTTCATTGCGCTTTTCAACTTTGATTGGGTCTCTTGTTGAAAGGAAGAGCACAAAAAATGCAATTCGATTGGAAAAAGCGCAACTTCAAAAACGAAAATCTGATTTCTGAACCCAAACATCTTAAGCCCAAGTAGGGTACTAGGGATTCGGGATCCAGGGTTCAGGGTTTTGGAGCTTTTGGTGCTCAGGGCTATTAAGGGCTTTCAACCACTTTCCAGGAAAATGCCCAAAGATCCTAGAACCCGACCTCTTCGAGTTCCTGTTCTGCGTGCTTTTGCTTAGTGTACCAGCACTACAACGACTGCTGCCTACCAATATCTGTACTTTTTAGTGTCTATGTCATAGCTGTGTGCTCGGCCGACCTTGCCACTCAAGGAGTGATGGTTAAATTATGATGTGGGCCTTCTACATGAGAACAGGGGCTGTAAACAGTAACTCTATCACCATGTCCAATATCGTCAAACATCACCCCATCATTATCGCGCAACACTGCAGACGGAAACCAATCGGAACGGCAATCGCAAGACCACGCATGGGTCTTAAAGCTTAAATACCCAGAACAAGCCCGAACTTCAGCTGTTTTCCTGCTGGCTGCCAAGAGTAAACTGCTGTTGGCTTCGCCTGATGAAGCCAAGCCGCGCACGAGGGCTGCCGGGCCTATTGCCGGTGACTTGTGCAGCTTATTTGGGCTCCGTTTCTGGTCCACGGCCGTCTGTCCGGTTCGCAGTGGGTTGGGTCCCTAAGCCCCAAACCGCCTCAACCCAGGCAGATGGTTTGGTGTCAGAGCTCTTCCTTGAGCTTCCACGGCTTCAGGGATTCGGGTTTGCAGCCGGGGCTTTTCGGATCTGCTGGGTATTCCGCCGGCCTGCCGGGTTGTAGGGATTATGTGGTAACTTACAGGGTTGAGGGTTGAATGTGAGTTTGAGGTTTACATATGAGCGTTGACATGGAGCACCAAGATGACACACATGACTGCCGAAATCAGTCCATGCCCCCCCACCCCCGCCCGCCTCATGTCTGGCCCTGCAATCTCTTGATCCTCGAGATAAGGCTAGAAAAGTAGGATCTCGAAGAGGATGTGAAAGGGCCGCAGAGTCCAAGGTACCTGAGTTTTGGGTAGGTACTTGGTTTGAGGATTGCAGCAATGCAAGTAAAAGTCCGTATTCGGGGAGTGTATAAGTCTGATACGTGGACCCGACGTGGCGATGGCGCCTACGCATTTCTAATATGACGATTGTTGTTGCTTTTGGCTGCTTGCTATCTCATGTCTTTACGGTTCTGCTCAATTGGCACCGTGAGGACTGCTTTGCTGCCCAGTACTAGTGGCACTACGATCGCTACAGTTCCTCCTCCTCTTCATGAAAGATAACACATTTATTTGCTATGTCAGCGGCCACCATCGCCACCACGACGACGACTATTCTGACTTCTACTGCAATTTCAAACACCAATGCTACTACTTTCGTCCGACTTTGGGAAAAGTCGCGTGGTCTTTCGAGGTCTTCTTGGTCACTTACCTTCACAGAGCACTTGCAGATCTTAGCATCCCAAGGCCTGGGGAGAGGTCCTCGAGATCGCAAAAGGGCTGTAGAGGCGTAAATACCAAACAAAACACATGAATGCATTATTTTATAAATATATATATATATACACGTATATCCACACACAGGCTCAAGCGTGCAGAAGTATTTCGTCCAGTTGTATACAGTCGGGATCTTTGAGCTTTGCAAGGAACCAGAGACTGTAGAACCTTAAACTAAAGCCTATATATCCAAACGCTGCAAACTAATTCCCTGCTAGCTGCTAGATCCACTTGCAATGGTTCTGAGGCTTTTCTGAAGATTAGCAGAAACTGGGCTACATGAAGGCAGACCCAGCCGGCCGTTCATGCTATCCGAACAGAGCCTAGAATGTTAGATCCTCAATTGTGACAAGGACCGGCTATCAGGATTGAATAGCCTCAGTCAGAACACGTGACACCCTTGCGTCTTGACGGAACATGCTCCGGAAGACCTGCCGCAACAGCATCTATATAATACATAATATAACAACCACGGTGACACCAAGACTTGTTTCCATTTGCTCGGTGAGTGGGGAATGATCTTTTGGGGTGTAGGGCTGTAGGGTTGAGGGAACCTCAGATCAGAGAAGTTTAGCTGAGCCAGTCTGACGCCGAGCCGGGTGGGGAAGCTTGCGCTGAAAGTTATGCTTCGATCTTCTGGAGTCCAGAAGTCAAGGTAGGGTTCAGGACGAAACCCTCAACACTGAAACACACAGTCCGGAACCCTAAACCCTAAATCCCTGAAGCCCTAAACCCTAAAAGCCCTAAACCCTAAACCCTCCCTAAAAACCCTAAACCCTAAAACCCTAAACCCTACAAGCCCTAAAACCCTAATCCCTAAACCGGAACCCTAATCCCTAAAACCGCAAACGCTACACCCTAAGCCGGAACCCACGACTCCAAGCCCTTGAGACCCCAAGCCCTCGAAGATGGATTTCTACAGCTTAGGGTATACTGGTGCTGTAAAGATGCCTGAATAAGAGAACTTGACTCCAAACCCTGTTCGAATCACTAGCGTTGTCAACATTACTCTGATGATGATGATGATAATAATGATACTGCTTATTATTGCTGTTATTAAGACCCCTATACTGAAGCTCCTGAGCTCCCCAAACGCCCGAAACCCCGAGACCTCAGCCGCCAACGCCAACCCCCCCGCCCCCTCCAAAAACACAAACAACCAAGCCCTTACCTATAGTCTCCATTGTAGTTCCTTTTTTGGTTTAACCAATTTTTTTTAAGGATTTTATAAGGCATCCCCCAAAAGGAACTACAATGGAGACTATAGGTAGATAGTTGACCCACCAAGGGCCAGGAACTCCGAGATGCCGCAAAACGTCCCCTAAACCACCGAAAAGTTCTGGACTCCAAACCCTCCACAAACACCCTCGTGGAACTTAAACCCGAAGAGCCACTACTTGGAGGTTCATGGGTAGTTATAAGTGGAGTTATAAGTCCCCTAATATAGGTCATAACTATAGTTACCCTACTTATAAGCCCACTTATAACTACCCATGAACCTCCAAGTGGGCTACTTTCCCAAAATCTTCAAAGCCCCACACAGAGCCGCCGCAGGGAGGGCCCTTCCCCGGAGCCTTTCAAAGAGTCGTCTTGTGGTTGGGGCCCTTGAGGGCCCCTGCAGGGAGTGCAAGCAGGATTGAAGGGCGTTCAGTATAAGAGGCTCTCTGAAAAATCGGAATACTGTTCCCTTGCAGGCGCAGCAGAGGTATATTCCAACACACGCCCATTATTGCCGTTTCCGGCTTATAATGTTTCAGACAGTTAGGGTGAAGGGGTTTGAGTGGTTAAGGGAGGGGGCCATGGGGGTAGGGATCGGAAACTCTGGCAGCTTTACAGATCTGATGATTTGGGGGGGATGAAGGTCTCGGAAATCGGTGTGAGGCTAGAAAGCGCTTAGAAACGGATAGCGGCCAGTAGGATGTTCGTTTTCGGTTTTTTCCATACCAGCACCACGGAACACGGAACAAGGTCCAGCTTAACACCCTTCAGCACCTTGGTCCTTCCCCGAAGGCTCCATGTACCAATCTGGCACCTCAAAATTTGAGCCTAGAGCACCTGTATGCGAAGACTACACCACATAGGAATTCATGGCAACATGAATCCTGAGTTTTGCCCTTGAATTCCACTTTCCCCTCGCAGGTCTCACGCCGAAATCCAGAGGCTCTGCCCGAACTGACCTTATACTTATGCCCTATGTAAGCCTGAAAAGACCCACCTGTTTGGCAATTCCCTGAACAGGGCATGTTTTTTGGGGACTAGCTACAAACTACGGACAAGCGCGAACTACTGACCCTGCTTTTGCAAAGATTCGGTCAGCAAAATTGACCGATCCCTGCCAGGTCTGAGATTTCAGGATCTAGCTAGCTTAGTATTCATTGGGCCCCTCGCGGGGTCTACGGTTGAGAGTGGAGATGTGTACCGAAACCCCGGTTTCTTTCTCAGGCCGTGCCGGTGGCCACACGCTTCGCAAAAGCCACATCATCCACGGTGTGGATGCAAAGGCTGCAGCCTGCAGTCCGGCATGGGTTGACACTTGGGGCTGTACGGCTACTGTCAACACTTGCCAGCTCTGTTTGTTTTTGCATTTTTCTTGTTCACCTTCTTGGTCTCACGTTTTTCCTACATAAGCATGCTAGGCAGCTAGGCGGGCAACATAGCCATGATGTCCGCAGCATGCTTGTTCTGGTCTGAAGATTATCTATCGCAACGACATCGCCGTGGTCGTGGTGGTAGTCGTGGTCTTCGTCGTATCAGTAATTGTACTAAGCGTCGCCTACGTCTTCATAACCGACAGGGCCAGCTGGGTACATACACGATAATAAATGGGCCTGCATAGTCACCACAGTATTGAAGGACTTGTAGTCACGTTGTCGTCAAGGGCTTTAGGGATTCGGACCGTTGATCTTCGCTCGCATCGCTCTTTCGGGCTCTGGCCAGGAGTGTGTGTGGCGATGGCAAGTCAGCCTACGTCAGCTCGCTGCTTCGACCTGCAAACATTCAGGGTCCAGGGGGTCTTCCAGTATTGCGCGGCGATTTGAGGATTGAGAGGTCCGAAGGTGTCGGATGCGAGCTTGGTTTCGGGTGTAGGCTTTGAGGGTCTTCGGGCTTAGTTTCATGCTTAAATTCAAGTCTTCAGGGCTTCAGCCCGGGCGTTGTTTGGAATCTTTCAACATCTTTCAAACTCAGAGACGTTTAGTCCCTTCAGCCCGAACGAGGCAACACGACAGTCGCATTCGCTTCGAGGTTGAGGCTGAACGGAATACCTCAGTCCACCCCGCCCATAAAACTCGAAATCCTAAACAGAGCCCCTAGAGGTCCCTCTGGCTTGCAGCGCTGGGGGTCTGCCACCCTGAACCTTGAACCAAACCTCAAGCTTCATGTGACGAAATACTCATCAACAAAAACCTAGACAACAGAATGGGCTCTGCCCTTGCAAACCTAAACCCGCGAGTAGCGCAAGTCAAGTCCGAATTCGGTGCAGTCTTCGGTTTGGGAAAAGTAGCCAGGTGCTACTTCTGATCAGTCGTAGAAACAAGCAACCGTCACAGGTCAATGGCACGGCAATGCACTTCTGCGGGGGCACCCTAATTGGAGACAGGTGCCCAAGCGTCATGAAGTTTGGGGCTGTGCGGACACCCTAGACCCTAAACCCCTAAACCCTAAACCCTAAGCTCGGATCCTCGCCTGCTTGTCTAGCTGTGAGTGCTGAAACCCTAAACCGACAGTGGTCTCCGATAAAGTGCCTCAACCTGGCAAGCGCTGAGCAGCAGCGACTCCCAAGTCGCTGTAGAAGCCCTGAGTAATTATAGCGGTTGATGGTTGCGACAGGGATTTCCTAAACCCTAAACCCTAAAGCCCTAAACCCTATAAAGCCCTAAACCCTAAACCGTTTAAGAAATCCCCAAACACTTGTCCCGGTACAGTAGAGTTCCGGATTTCGGCGGCGGATCTGCAGGATCGAACATTCAGAGTGGAGACTTGTAGGATTGTAGGATCTACATAGGATTGTTTGGGGTTGGGGGGTTTTCAAGTTGGTGGTTTAGGGACCATGCCGCATCCTGAATCTTGTCATGGTTTCAGGCTCTGTTGCTCTTAGGTTTAAGTCCTAAATCCGAAAACCCACCCCGAAACCCTTGCAAACCCTCAGCACTGAATCCCCAAAGCCTTAAATAATTAAGAAAGCCCTAGGCCGCCAAACCCGTCAACCCTCAGCGCGAAATCGCAGGAGCTGGAGGACCCGGCTTGTGGAACATGTCCTAAACCAAAACCGCATCAAATGCTAAAAGGACTAGGGCTCCAGTTATCTAGATAATGGGGTACGGGGTTAGATGGTACATCTGGCCAGAATTCTGTTTGGGCAACTGGAGCCCTAAGACAAAATGCAGCAGCACCCAAGAAAACCCTAAACCCTAAACCCGAAAGCCCTAAACCCTAAACCCTGAACCCTTAACCCTAAACCCTAAACCCTAACGTGCCCGAAGTCAACGACCTCTGAGATGGGTCCTCACTGCGGCGCACTGCGCGGCCTTCCTTGATGACTGCAAGCTCTCCAAGCTCCAGGTGCTTCGTTTTGGGTTTAGGGGGTTTAGGGCTTTAGGGTTTAGGGGTTTAAGTTTAGGGGGTTTAGGGCCTAGGGGGTTTAGGGTTTAGGGGTTTAGGGTTTAGGGGGTTTGGGGTGTAGGGGCTTAAAGTTTAGGGTTTAGGGTTTAGGGGTTTAGGGGTTTAGGGTGTAGGGGTTTAAAGTTTAGGATTTGGGGGTTTTAGGGTTTAGGGGTGGTCGGTTTGCCCAGCTCTCGCGTGTTGCCATCCACTCGACCAGGTGCTCTAAGGGCCCAAATTAACGTAGGGGCCTTCATACATGGGTCTTGGGGCAATTCTCACAGTGTACCTAAATGAAAGTATCCTTTATGTTTGCTAGCAGAGTACAAGTACATGTTGGGTTTGGGATAGTCGAGCTGTAAGATTTGTTTTTTTGTGTGTAGGGGGCATGTAAATGCAAGTAATATTGGCTACTTGAACGTGGGCTTCAGGACTTGTGGAGCTGTAATGCAAGGCTTGTAAGGGTTTGTGACTTTTGCGGTAGTTGAGGGCTCTAGGATGCGATATTCGGGCAGTTTAGGGTTTTAGGATGCTGTAGAGCAGCTGTGGGTTTTTATGGTGGTTTTTAGCTTATGAAAGGGTTTAGAGCTTTGGCGGTGGGGCTGGTTCCAGTAGTGTGTCTTTGGCTGCATGGGTCGGCATCTGACACTGCCAGAGCAAGGTTGCGAGGCAACGGCAGGCCATGTGGATTCAGATGCATCAGAAGATTTTGCGAAACTCATCAAAAGCCTGTCAAGCAAACTCAGGAGAGCAAACCTGTGTGTTGACCAGATCTACCCTCGGGCTCTAAATTGCTCGAAGTCGTAGAATTTAGACTCCAAAGTAGGTACTATGTCATGTGCATGCTTGGAGCATCCCGGGGTATAGGGAACTAGGAAACCCATTAAGATATATACTGCGTAGCTGCAAGGAGCCTTTGGGATGAGGAGCCGTAAGGGGCGACAACTGGGAACCTAATGCCGCAAACTCTACACCCGCAAATGCATAAACAAAACTTCCCAAGCCATAGCCGATCCTGAGCCAGAACACCCTGGAAACCCTTATCCTCAAAGGTTGTCGCCGGCGGCTGGCAGCAAGACACGCATGTCAAACCAGCAGCCGAGACCTCGGAGGTGCGGGGCGTCTCGCAGGCAGCTGGGCTTGGGATGGGGGGCTGGGGGTGAAGGGGGTTGGGGGGCGGGGGGTGGTCGTTCAGGGGTTTGGGCTGTGGGCTTGGGGTTTAGGGGTGTTTCTGCAAGGGTTGTAACTTAAACTGAGTAAACTGGCCTCCTTTACAAGTTTCCACAGCAAGAGCTTTAGCCTTTCTTTGGGACGTGGGTTTGGGGACTGCCTTTTTGCTCGTAGGGTTAGGGCGGTTCGGCTAGTAGCTTCACGGAATGGCAGGTGGGATGTGCGCCATCTCGAAGCAGGTCTTGGGAGTAGCTTCAACATCGAGGCTATGATTTGTCCCCAAGGTTGCTTGCGCAGTGCTGGTCTGCGATCTTCATTGGGGCCCGCAGTGGAAGTAGAGAATCATGCTTATGCCTTGACCACTCACCAAAAAAAAAACACTGCCGCAGACCGAGGGCACGGCGGTCTAGCCATAACGTCAAGTTATCGGGTCATAAAAATAAACACTGCAGCAGACCCAGGCGACCGCGGTCGAGCCATAACGTCAAGTCATTGGGGTCACACAGCACATAAGTCATCCTAAGCCCATAGAGTAAACTTCGCTGTGCCCTAAGCCTTAGCTCTAAACCCATACTGCCAACGCTGTACCTTGAACCCTAAACTAAGCCTAAGACCCTAAAGCCCAAATCCTCAGAACAAAAAGCAGTCGACAGGTCTTTGCGCATCCTGCGTTCAGCCAAGAGACCCCGTTTGACAGCGATTTCGCGTTCCTGTGCAAAATGAACTTAGATTGCAGGGTTCATTGAACTTTTGCACAAGCAAGTTGCGATTGAAGGTCTGGTTTTCTGGTGGGCTTGGGCTTAGGGGGTTTGGAAATGAGAGTGTATGGTGCCCTGTTTCTTGTACAGGTCAAGAGCTTAGGACTTGGAAGGTTTAGATTTTACAGTGCTGATCTGGGCTTGAGTCGAAGTTATGGCCTTGGATGTTAGCTGGACATGTTCACAAGTCCAATCCCTGCAACCATAGAGGGAGGTTTGCACCGCCCATGTATAAAAGAAGTGCGAACCAGAAAGAGATTCAGCACAGAAGTGAGATCCTCAACCATGTTAAAAGTACCGTCTGGCTCGCCGTGATGACAGGGTGGGCTCTGTCTGTGTATCTGGGATTCTAAGTTACTCCAAGCTTGCGAGCCCCGTCTCTGAGCCAAAGTCCGACGTTACTTCCTATGATCTGTTGTACGGGGTTCCCATAGAAAGGTCAGCATAGGCACATTTGTCGCAGATCGCCCTTTCGAAAGCTCTGCCATCATGCGAGCTCCGATGGCAAGGCTGAATCTGAGTTTCGTAAACCGACGGCGGGACCTGGATGGTCTGTAGATATCGTCAGCCTTCTTTCTCTGGCTGTGATCTACTGCACCAAGCATGCATGTGAAAGATGGGAAGACTTGGCACCGGGTTGTTCCTGGGATCTTAAGTTTCGGGACCCGTTCTTCCTGAGTCAGGTTCCTACATGTTGTCCGGCTGTCGTGCTTGTTGTCCTAAGTTGTGCAGTTTCGAGTATGGGTATCATGCTGTGGCCTGTCTTCAGCCCTCAACTCTAAACGCTCTGACAAACCCAAAAGCTTCTGCAGAACATGTTTCAAACTCGCAAAACCCTGAACTCTAAACCCTAAACCCTAAACCCCTAACCCATTTCCAGGTTACTTCAACTGGATCGACCTGTACCAGAGACCAGCTGCATTGGACCTGCTTGCCTGCCGAGTGACGACTTCGAGGCCTTGCGACCATTTCTTGGAATGTTCAATGGCTATAACATACCCTAAAACTTAAAGCCCTATACTGAACATTGAATCCCTTAAATCATAGAACCCTTTCAGTAACCCTCATCCGAAAAGAGCTTCCCCCCTGGTTCACAGACGTGTTTGCTGTGTGAGCCCGTCGCTTGTAGGACCCTTGGGCGTCGACTTGGCTACAGGTTTCACTCAGGTTCTGATCCCCTGGCATGAGTGTTTCTGCATTAGTTCTTTCGGCTTTGTGGATGCGTTGAAATCCGAGACCCCGAGCCACATTACTCGGCTGCACTGTGCTTGCCAGGGTGTCGGGAGCATGTGCGAGATCACTGGCTGGGGCAGCAGGGCAGACCTTGCTTTGGACACCCTACACTCTCACTGTGCGGGTGAGTTTTGGCGAAACCGGGCTTGAGGCGGGCAAGGAAAGTAACCTCCTGCCTCGGCTTTACATGTCCATTGCCATGTCAGCTCTGGTCCAGAACCAGAACTAAGCCCTCAAGCCCTTCAAGCCTTAAACCCCATAGAGACACCATCTCCAGAGGCAATGGATGGCGACTTCACCACTCCCAGCAAAGTTCGAAGTGTAGTTACCCCTTGCGAACTGTTGGAGCTCCTTCGAAAAATTTGGAAGGACCCCCCAAACCCCTGACATGCAGGTCTTAAACACGGCTTATACTGTTCCTTAGGGTTGTTCTTACAGTTCGTCATAGTGTAATATACCCCAAAGCCCTATTCTAATCATCAAGGCCCCTTACGGCAAGCCCAGCAAGACTTCAACCAGGGTTTATGATTTAGGGTTTAGGGCTGCTGTGTCAATGATTTATGCTTCCGGCTGTTGTGCTAGGATCAATAGGGCTTAGGGCTATCATGATTCCAACCGGAGACAGATCCGAAATTACAGGCCTTCGACTTCAGTCATATATATATATATATGTATATGTATACATATGTGCGTGATATGTGTACATATGTGTTTATATGTATGCATGTATGTATGTATGTATATATATATATATATACGTGTGTTGACAGGCACAGCAGCGCAACGATCCTGGCCTCTGTCCAAGTCCTTTACCAAAGAAAGAAATCCCGAAGGCCTGCATCTAAAAATGCGTTTTCTAGCTACCACTTGGGGTGCAATGCCCTGATAGGTTTTAATTAAGCTGTATCAGTGCAAGCAAAGCCACAACCCTAACCCCCTCGAAACCCTAAGCGCTACACCCAAGGCTAAACCTCTTTTGTTCGAGAGAGGCTCCTTTGAAATATTCATCAAATTCACAAGTAAGGGTGTCCAGACACAGCAGCACTAGTAGCACAGCCAGATTTTCAGTAGCACCGTAGCACCATATTCCTTGCTCGTAGGAACGACCCTACAGACAGATGTTTCTAGAACGCTGATGCACGAACACCCTGTCACCCAAACCCCAGGGTCTTTTGCGGATGATAGAACCCCACAGATGTAGAGTCTATAGCGCATATGCAACGAAACGAAAATCCGAGGCATGCAGCAGTCGGGGGGTGACATGCCCAGCATCCTCCAGCAAGCCGTCGTGACCACCGTCGCGCACGACCGTTGCCAGCAGCTTTCAATAGTATTTTGTGCTTGTTCCCACGGGTAAGAATAGAATGTATAGATCTCTGAGGTGTTCGGCTCTTTCCTTGAACTGTCTGGTCAGAAACCCGGTGTTCCGACATGCTGCAAGCTGTTGCAATGGACCAAGAAGATTGGAAGTTGCTCCCTGTGTTCTCTTGAGAAAATGCAGCAGCAGCCTGGTGCTGCAACAGCATCTACACGACCACCGCCGCCACCGCAACCACCACCAGCAGCACAAGCAGCACCAGCACCAGTACCTGGTGCCAGCACCGGCACCCGCACCGGCACCAGCACCATCACCAGCACAAGCAGTACCGCCAAGAACAAAAACAGCAACTCCATGATAGTGCATACGATAATCTCTCCCCTCGGCTGTTTCAACAAACTGAACTGGCTCAGCTCATATCGGAGCTCGCTCAGAGTACGGGTAAGGAGCCAACAAAGCGCTCAAGCGCAGGGACGTTCTCATATAGCTCCGAGAGTTTCTGTTGAACCAATGCATTTTAGTGTTCATATCTAAATGTCCCTTTAAGCGCTTGGCGAGATGTGTAGATTCTGAGTAGTATCCACAATTGCTATTGCATAGCACGGTTAAGAGATGCAAGAAGCCTTGCGAAGCAACTGACCACAAGTGGATTGGAATACTGTTCTTTTTACTTGATCGACTAAAGGCAGGCAAGAATGACCAGAAGACCGAAGACAAGAATGCAGTGAAGCCGAAAGGGGTGAAGATTTAATGAACCGTCGCAGAATGCAAGAAGCTGTTTAAGGATCAGAAAACCGGTAGGGGCCCTTTCCAGAGTCATGGGGCTAATGCACATACAATGCAGTTCTCCATGCTAATTTATAGCTGTACTGCTCCACTCAAAGTTTGATTAAGTCTCATACGTCCAAGCTGCTGAGAGTTGACTCTGTCAAGTATGTGCGTATGTGTATACATATGCATGTGTATACATATATACTATATATGTAGAAATATGTCTGTACATATATGTTTAGGGCTTAGGGCGTATGGGCTTGCAAAGCATGTACCGACTTAGCTTACGAACTTACGAAGTTCCCGGGGCCCCAGAACGGAAGTTTCTTGCATGCCGTCCTCACACTGTCCTCCCCCCGAAGCATAAAGAGAACCCTAAACCCGTAAACCCGATCCCTGATGCAGATTGGACGTGTAGTGAATGTGTTATGACCGTATCGCTGCAGACCTTGCCAGGCTTTGTCCGAGTGCGAGCGTCAGAAAGAAAACCCAACAGCCCTAAGACCTGACGTGAGCCCTGGGGCCGCGTGACATGCACTGAAGGTGAGGCGAATTACGCGAAAGCCAACAGGACTTGGCGGATGCTGTGTAAAGGGATCGGGCGTGTCGTGTAGCAGTGATGACCACTTGGGATTCCAGTGTTGCTCTTTTTATAGGGTTGAGGACTTAAGGCCTCAGGGGTTAGGGCTTATGAGCTTACATGGCTTATCGATCTTTAAAGATGACGGAGCCCTTGTCACAGCAGTTGTCCTATTCGTTCCGTGAAAGGTTTGCAGTCCAAACACCAGCAGATTGGTTTGATGGTCGTCAACACGCCTACAAACCCTGAACCTGTTGTGCAAGCTCGGCACCAAAGACTGGCATGTTGTATGATTGGGCTTTCCACCGGGAAGGACGGTCACGAACTCCATGATTTGTGCTGCTGGCACATCTGGGGGAGGACAGGCATCCAAGCGGCTGTATAGCAGTGTGTTGAGCCTTTGGCACTTGTGTTGTCTTATCTCGTCTGGATCAGTCTTTGGGCTTGGACTCCTGCGAATGATCGCAGACGACGATAAACGTCGAGAAGCTTGGCAACTGCCTTGTCTGGTGCATCATATTTTCAGGCAAGGTCCTGGAGCGGGGCTTCCCGAATTCCCCCTGTCGCGATGCATACGACTTGACTTGCACCTCTAGCAACTCCCAACCTTCTTAACACTTGATATGTGGACTGTCTGCCGGAGAACGTCCAGAAGTGGCCCGGTGTATGCTCCCGACAGCTTCTGCATTACGGGTTTGAAAGTGCTGAATCAAGACTTCAAGTGCCGGGCAGGAGTTGTGGATGCATGCCAAGGAGATAGCGGTGGCCCACTTGCTCCTTCCACGCATAATGCGATGGGTGGGCCTTGTCAAGCCATTTCAGAATGTTGAGTCGAGCATCTGTCTTGCAGAACGGGAGAAGGAAAGCGACCTTCAACCAGCTTTCCGCTGTTGAAAATGTACGGTTACTGCAGGGTCAGAAGGGCAGCACATGGACTTGGGCACCCTAAACCCTAAACCCCCCATGCCTGGATCGAGTGTGACCGCCGAAACCCCGATGGATCCGATTCCGTCGAGCCAACATGATGGGGGAATGCTCCGAGATCCGACAAACGAGGCCTCCAGGATTTACTCTCTTCCTTTCGGCGCTTGAGATGTGCAGCCAGTTTGTCGTTCGAGTATTCGAAATTGCGGGTTGTCGTTCCTAAACCCTATGGATCAACACCTTAAATAGCCCCAAGGCCCTATCTCGAAGCAAGGTCTGTTTGCACCGCGATCGATTTGTCGTTGTCGGGGTGACCTCTTGGGGCGCTATGGCTGCAACAGTATGAGGCTAAGGGTTGATGGAATATCGGAAGATCGAGGAGATCTATATTATCTTACTTTCGCAGCTCAAATTGTCAAACTTCACTGTTTGCTTCAAAAGGACGCAGGTTGTGGTTGAGGCTGCGGCGGTGGACGCGTATGCTACAGAGCTTGCAGCTATAGCAGAACAGGTCGAAACTTCGCAGGAGAACGATCTTGCGCCGAAACTTGGGGTCATGCTCAATCGGGGTTTCATGTTTACGAGTGGAGTCTTCGGGACTGCCGGATTGTTGCTTAGGGCGAGGGGAGTTTCGGTTGACCGGTCTGAGGCCAGGATCCAGAGATCAAGAAACCAGAAAGGAGGGTCTAGGTGGAGCGCATTTGGGTTCAGGTCTTCGGATTCGGACTTGTTTAATGTCAATTTTTTGATATTTAAGGCAAACTGTTGTTGTTGGCAGGATTGGGGATGGAGGGCGAGGCTGAAGGAATCTATGATGTACAGAAGCACGGGTTTAAGAGAAACATGGGGCACTCCTTGTGGCTGTTACCAGGTCTGGGATGCGGTGACGCGCACTACCCAGGGGTCTACTCTCGCGTGACGGCTGGCTTGGCATCTTGGCTTCGTCTCGGGTGCTTTAGAGTGTCGGGCGTCAGGGCAGGGTGTTCGGTTTTGGCTTTGTTGAGGGTATCAAGGCGTTAGGCCGTAGGACCCCGAGACCCAGGCTGCAGGCTTCTATGGTTCTGGAGAACTTATACGGTAGGACTTTATGTAGCTTTACGGTCTGGTGTAGGGATGACGGGGTGGCCAAGGGTTTTTGGAAATTTCGATGCTTCCGGTTTTCACTCCTGACCCTTGCTGCCTCCGCGTGACACTTCTGCCCCAAACTGAGAAACACCCACCCGCAACCCTCAACCCACCCTCGAAGCCATCTAAGCCCAAAAGTCCTTCCAAGCCCAAGACTGGAAGCCTCAAACCCTTATCAAGCCGATACAAGCCCTTAGAACAGCCCCTGCAGTGCAGAAAACCCACAGCGAAGCCTTCTGAAGCCTTCAAAGTCTCTCGTATAGCACCATGACACAGCCCGGAAAGGGGCCTGCACAGCGCCAAGCCTTCATAGTTCCCCTGCGGAAGCCTTAAAGGAACCGAAACCTGTACAGCGCTCTTAGGGGAACCTCAGGACCTCATAGAACCCATATCGAGCCCTTGGACTTTACATCTTATAGAGCCTTAGAAATCATTGATAACCGTTCCGATAGAAGTGAAGGCCTGTATGGAAATTTAAAACACTTCTAAAGCCCTTACTATGCACCCCAAAGCCTTTTAGCCCCCTGTGTAAGAAACCCTATAAGTTTCAGGGACCTGCAACCACCTTGCAGAAGCCCTATTGCAACCGAAAGCCTTTGTTGACAGGCTAGCACCGAAATCCTGTACACCCTATACCGGAGCCGTCCAAGCCCTTCAAAAAAGCATGCACCGCTTCTCACCTTAAATCAAGCCTAAACCCCCTAACCCCCCAGGTACCTACTATATAGGGTACTAGAGCCCCTAAGGCCCTATATAGTAGGTACCTGGGGGGTTAGGGACCATTCTCTGGTTGCCAGAGGACTGGATCCGCGACGTTCTGGCCGGCCGACTGAGGAGTCCTGACCGGGGCCGACCAGAAGTTGACTTCAAAGGCAGCTATGTCTATAAAGGTTCCTGTAAAGGGTTCCCTCCCTAAGGGTTCCTTTAAGTCTAAAGAGTTTGGGGCCTAGGGACTTAGACGAATTCTACGACGCAACCCTCTTCCTCAGGTTAGTATGACTGGTATATAACATCACTAGGCAGAAGACTTAGGCTACTGTTGCAATACACAGCGCGCACAGTTTTAGTGGCGCGAAATGTGGGGTTGGAGGTTCGGGGTCTGTTTCCCAGAGCCTTACTGCGTAAGGCCTCTTTGCGGTCTTCGAGACTTCCGAAGGTTGGGATTTGGTGGTTCTCTGTGTTTGTTCCAAGGTGCGACCTCGGGCCTAGACTCGTGTTTCATCCCGAAATCCAACACCCCCCAACCTTGAGCCCCCTAAGCTTTAAAGCCCGAAGCCCTTCAAACTGGTCAGGGCACATGTGGGCAGTGGTGGCTGGCCCCTGCGGCATCGACCAGGAGCGAGTCTACAGGTCAAACCTTCGAGATGATCCCCTAAACCGAAGAGCCTTAATCCACGCGCGCAATCGCAAGGAACAACCCAAAGTGGAAGGGCTTCACACTATCTTGCAGCTTCACCCAAAGCCCAACCTACAGCCGCCAGGACGGCTGCATCCATAGTTCCGGCTTCCCGAGCCAATACCAGAGCTTGGAGAAGTGCAGGAGCCCGGTAGGTTGATACAACGGTTAAACTGGTGTTAGCAGCGGTTTCATAGGGTTCCGTATATAGGGCCTTACACTGTTTTAAAATCTAGGGGCCTTTATCAATGTCAAGTAGAACTGGGCTCTATAGGTTCACTGACGGTTTGTAAGGTTCAGATGGGGCTGCTAAAAATCACGATAGGGCTGGTGTTGTGTTCAAAGGTAGGCATCCTGGGTACTTGAAGCTTCGCTGTTTGGTTGGACCTCTAGGTCTTGCGGGTTTGCACTCTCCCGAGAGTTGAAGAGTTTCGGGCTGAGGTTGCAAGGGCTTGGATTTTGGGTTGCATAACCCTAGCCCCCCAAGTACCTACTATAGAGGGCCCTAGGGGCTCTAGTACCCTATATAGTAGGTACCTGGGGGGTTTGGGTAAGTTGCGGAGATGTTGGGGTTGGGGATTCCGGGTTAGTTACTATCTGCGCTTGCAACTGTTCAGGCTCTAGGGCCGCACAGGGCTGCGGTGATTGCGACGTTGAGCTTTTGGACTGGAGCTTATTGCTTGACAAAGCCTGCAGGATTGCCGTGAATGTCTCCGCAGCTCTGCCGATTCGTGTGCAATCATTCGCGACGGAAGGGCCCTACGACCATCTGGAGGCCCCGGGATGCACTTGGTACGAGTCTGACTGCTTCTTCTTAAGATTAGCTTTGCGTGGTTATTCTTATTCGTACGACTAATTACTGGTCTTTATTCTTGTTGTCACGGTGCTTGATAATGAAACTGCTATTGCTGTTATTCATTTGTTGTTACTGTTACTGGCAGTCGTAGTCATCGCTTTTGTTAGTGTTCGGTTTTTCGATTTATTGTTCTTGTTTGCCAGTATTGGGCTGCTTGTAGTCCAGCTGGAGGCATTAGGGCCAGGGTTTATGAGGTTGAGCTCAGGGCTTGACATGTTTACTTGTCAGCTTGCATTGGGAGATTCAGCGTCTGGAAAACGAGACCGTTCAAATCTAAACCTAGCGCATCCTGGTGCCTTTCAGACCTCCTAAGTCCTAGCAGCCTCAGACTTACAGGTTTCGGGGAGCTGTTGCTCGTGGGTTTGCCCCTTGCCTACGTGTATGGGAGAAGTTGTTGTCCGCGCTAAGAAGGGCTTCTCAGGGGTCCGCGTAAGATGGCGGACCACAAGAACTGACGCATGCTCCTTCTGCGGCTTGTTTGGTGAGATAGGCTCGGTTGCCCGAGCCCCAAGCTTTATCACTCGGGGAGCAGGATCCTAACATAGCATACCGTCCCCCGGTGTCGTCCCCATCGTCGGCGTATGAAACGAAAAAGCAGGCGAACACAGACGGGTTGTAGATGAAGCGGCAGAAGCCGCAAGCGTCTTGCAGTCCTGCAGCCCAGGTCGTTCAGCAGGGAGCAAAAGAGCACATGGAAACTCGAAAATCTAGAATTATGGCGACAGCCGGGGAAAAGTTGAAGCAGCAGCAGCAGCAGCAGCTCCAAGTTGTGTCGCCCGAGCCAGGTCAATTGCGTTCCTTACTCCGGAAGGTGTCTTGGCGGGGTCGTTAGGGTAAACGCACGATTGTCACAAAGCTGTTTCAGGATCTGTTGGGTCGTTGTTCTTGACGCGTGGCACTGGCTCTCTCACTTGGGATCTCTTTGTCTCGGCAACAGTAGTCTTGGCTTTGCTGATGGCAGTGTCAAACCTCGCTCTTGGCTTCCATGGGGAAGTTCAAACCCACAGCCTGCCTTGAAGGATCGGGCATCGAAGCAAGTATACCACTCACGATCGGTTTAAGAGACGATGCCCATATGTATGCATACTGCGAAACAGTTCACTTTTGGGCACGCCTTCGCCTGTTCTCGTGCCTTGCAATGCCACTCTCGTCTTCTTGATTGCATAGTTCAGAAAGTATAAAGTTGCTCACACACCATTGGGTCTCCTCATTTTACAGCCAATTAAGCCCCCAATCCCCCAAGCTATCTGCACCCACAGATCTGAAATCCCCAAGCTTTCGACCTTTCGCGCGGTAACCTCTTACGGAGGCAAGGGCCCCAAGGCATCGTGCCGAACGCAGCCGCCTGACCCCGAAAAGGCTCTGGGTTCAAAGGTCGGATGTTTTGGCGGTTTGCCTCACAGGCCTTAGGGTGGAGTACACCATCAGTCTTGCCAAGATGGCTCCACGAGGCCAAGTTAATGCTTGTTGGCAAACTCACGGCAGTACACCGCTGCCTTTAGCAGGGTATTTGACTCGGGCTTCTGCCGCCTGCTATGGGTCAGAACGCATTTTATTAACTGCAGACTAGGGCTTCATAGTAGGTTGTGGAAACGTGGTAGGTCCTGTATGAACCCCTACAACCTTTAAACGAGACTCGATGAGTATGCCCCGAAGTATAGGAAGCATGAGTTCTGCATCCTGAACCTTCGCAAGAATGAGAGCCAAAAAATGCTGCACAAATACTTTTAACCGATTTCTCGAAGACTTACACATAAAGGAAGCGCCGAAGCCCGAACCCTAGCCTGTCACGACAACTCAACCCTATGACACAAACAGACGAAAACCCTAAACCCTAAACCCTAAACAGCCTCCCAAGGATATCTTTTGGCTCTCCGACGGTACCCTACAGGTGGGGCCTGGGCTTCAAATGCGGTGTGACAAAGTGTAGAAAGGGCTTTGGATTTGTAGGATTTTTTGTTCATGCCCTTGTTGAAGGCGTTCACTGCATGTTCATGGCTTTTCATAAGTTTATGTTGTGTAATTTCTGTTGGCATATCGAAGGTATTTATTGACAGGGTTTGGTGTGCTTTTTTGTTGGTGTATGCAATGTTTATGCCATCCCACGAAGGGATTCTCCACATGTGCGGCTCGCATTTCGCCTTGAGGCCCCCGTTCTTGCGGATGGATAGCTGGTGAGAAAGAATCCAAAGAAAGACATCCCTCTGTGCATCTGGAACTGCTCGAACCCCTCCCGGCGAGGCGAGGGAGTGGGCCGAAACCCGAAACCCAAACCCTAAAACTTCTCATGTGAGGACACCGGCTGGAAGCTTTGCCCGGACACGCCGCGTCTCATTTGAGGCTACGGATGCTCCGAGCACTGTGGTTCGTGACTTCAGGGCTAGAGTTCACACAAATTGAAACCGTAAAGTGCAGGTTTGCAGTGCTTCGGATACCAAAGCTACGCCGGCGTGGTGAAGTTCAAAATCTGACTAAGCCGGATGGAAACAACACTCCAAAAAGCAGCATCAATAGTCCCAAAAAGGACTTAGTGCCAGGCTCTACTCTAGCAGGATCGTGCAGAAAGGATGGCATTGAGGCAGCCAACAGGTTCAGAACAACCACGGTTGCAAACACACACACACACACATCCATTGTTAGGGTTTACTTAGGGTTTAGGGTTCACCCCGGAAGCTCTTATTAGGGTACTGAAGAACTTGCGTCTTTGCGCAGCTGATGCCGCACAGTGGAGTTCCGGCTTACTGCTGCTATGCAACCTTAATTGCCCTGAAGCCTAAACCCTTTGAGCTTTGAGCCGTAATTTGATTCATGCATGGGCTGAGCCCTGCCTGAAGCCTCTGCCAGCCTGCATATAGCCGAGGTCCCGGGCTTTCCGTGGAGAGTTTCGGGTTAAAAACAGAGGTCACGAAATCAGGCTTTGGGGTTTAGGGTTCAGGGTTTAGGGTTGTTTGAAAAGCCAGAGAGATCGATGAAATCATACTGCTAGAGGCACTTCAGAGAGACCTCATTCAGAAAGGGTTGTTTGTTGTTGACTCTGGCCTTTGCTCTAAGCCTCTGCAAATCGTAGCCGTCAAGCTCCGTGCGATGAGAAGGGACCTGGGCCGTCCTGAGACGGGCGAAATCGCGTTGCCTTGCTATTTCCTGCTTCTCCCTGTGGGAGACTCGGGGGGGCGATCCAAATCCAAGTTTGAGAGGCCCAGTGCAGGTTCTTGGCCTGTAAGGTCCGCGTCAGATGGGTTAGATGCCTGAAACCCTCAACCCTAAACCCTAAACCCTAAACCCTCAACCCTAAACCCTAAACCCTAAACCCTAAACCCTAAACCCTAAACCCTAAACCCTAACCCTAAGCGGTTGCCGAGCCTCCGGGTTGTAGCGTAGTGGAGTGGAGACAGAACTATGCGGAGCCTTGCCAGCCTTGTGCGAGTGTGAGAGTCGAAACCCAGAAACCCTAAACCCCAAACCCTAAACCCTGAAACCCTCAACCCTAAACTCTAAACCCTAAACCCTGAAACCCTC
This sequence comes from Symbiodinium sp. CCMP2456, assembly GCA_905221635.1. Taxonomy (NCBI): domain Eukaryota; class Dinophyceae; order Suessiales; family Symbiodiniaceae; genus Symbiodinium; species Symbiodinium sp. CCMP2456. The sequence goes on along the minus strand of CAJNDV010008113.1, from coordinate 3,854 downwards.
AACCCTAAACTCTAAACCCTAAACCCTGAAACCCTCAACCCTTGGGTTTGGAACAACTCCCAACTGTTTACATCGGGAGACTCCCGGATGGGTCCGAGAGCGTGAACTTTTCTCAGTGTAGCCTCAAGGATGTCTAAGCAGGGTTTAGGGTTTAGAGTTTGGGGTTTAGGGGTCTAGGGGTTTAGGGGTTTAGGGTTTAGGGGTTTAGGGTTTAGGGTTTAGGGTTTAGAGTTACCCATAGGCCCCATCGTAGTTCCTTTTTGGGATTACCTTATAGGATTCTAAGTATGAACCCCAAAAAGGATATGGGTACTTTTCAGGGAGCGAAGAAACCCTAAGCCCTAAACCGAAGAGCCTGGGCTCAGGCAAAGAAGTCAGGCGGTTTTGGGGTCATTGGTGGTTTAGGGTTTAGGGTTTAGGGTTTAGGGTTTAGGGTTTAGGGTTTAGGGTTTGGTGGTTAATTGCGGGCTTAGTGGTCGTTCATCTCACGGACGCTCGCTCTGCTGCATGCAGGAGCCGCTACAAAAGTGGCTTCCAGCCATCACTCCGACAAAGAAAATTCGAAAACAGTCAAATCTTACACTCCAACCTGCAATAAGCAGCCCTGAATCGCATAAACCCTCGCGGCGGCCCGTGTGACGGCAGAGATAACCTAGACGACTACCGAATTCACGGCCCAAAAACCGCTAAACTGCCACATGCCAGCTTCCGATTGAAATAGAGTAACTAGAGAGTTGCGTGCCGGCTTATGGTTATTTGTAGGGGCTGGTTGTTTGGAAGGTTCGGGGTTTTGCCCTCCGAACATCGCAGCCCACGTGGCTCCAGGTAGTTCTGTCGCCCGTTTTGTGCCAAATGCGTTGTCCTCCATGCTTGCAGGCTGCTGGGCGCGATGAGACAGAGTCCACGTGCCCAAATCCTAGGACGAAGGGCTGAGACTGAGAACGTCCTTCTAAACCCAAAGGGAGCCTGGGCAACATAGGTGTTTAGGGTTTAGGGCTTCATGAGTAAAAATGGTTGTCTCGAAGAGCCCAGAGGTTATGAGCAAGCTTTACACTTCAACCTTAGCAGAGTCCACAACTTTGGAGCCCAAGGACCTGACAGTGGTGGTTTAGGATTTAGGGTTTAGGGTTTAGGATTTAGGGTTTAGGGTTTAGGGTTTAGGATTTAGGATTTAGGGTTTAGGGTTTAGGGGTGTTCGTCTCTTGTCCGGCTCTGCGTCTAAAGCAGGTTAGAGCCCTCAACTCCGAAACGTAATACCCACACCCTGAACCTCAAGCCCTTTATCTTGGTCCGGGGCAGTCCCTTCTCTACTTTTATCAAACGTTAAGGCATAGACCGGTCATGAGGTGTTACTCGATGTCTGAGCCTTCAACCTCATACCCAAGAGGCCCGGGGGGTCCATGCCAAAGGCCAGCCCTAGGGTTATGGGTATGACTTCAGGGCCTTGGGTTTAAAACGTTATTGTTTCTTAGGGAAGCCATGATGAGGCGCCCTAGACTAGAAAGGCGGGTTGTTTAGGATTCAGGTAGGGTTTAGGGTTTCAGGTTTAGTGTTGAGGGTTTCAGGTTTCAGTACGGCTCTAAGGTCTAAGGGATCAGGCCTCAGGGCTCGATCCAAGGTGGCATTTATGCCCTCATCCTCTGCGTGACTCTCTCAGGCACCTGGCAGTGCTTGTCAGGATTTCGAGGGATGGTACTTGAAATTCTGTTCACATCAATCTCACTTCATCCGAAGCCCATACCCTAAACCCTGTAGGAGGCAAAATACCCGAACCGCGAAGCCCCTAAAAACGGAACCCAAGCGTTTCACGTCTTTTATAACTTATAATATACGGTTACAGGACTTAAACCAGAGGGGTCAGGCTCCAAACTGTAACCATGTGCGCTCGAAGCGGCAAGCATGATTTTTGACAGTTTACACCACTCAAAGCAACCGACATCGCAAGCAAACCCTGCAAACCCGACCAACCAGCAAAAGCGTGCACACTACCAGCCCGAAATGCCGTGCAAGTGCAAGCCACAAAGCCGTACACCGCACCCTAATTTCAAACCCTTGCACCCCCTAAAGGCAGACCCTAAACCCTAAACCCTAAACCCCTAAACCCTAAACCCTAAACCCCTAAACCCTAGACCCTAAACCTTAAGCCCTATAAAGCTTCAAAAGCCATCAGGCCCGAGCCTGGCAACCCTAACCTAAACCCTGAACCCTGAAC
>CAJNDV010008102.1:66000-77590 GCA_905221635.1 Symbiodinium sp. CCMP2456 | reverse complement strand
CCCTGAGCCCTAAACTCTAAACCCCTTAACCCTAAACCCCTAGGCAAAGCAGCCCAGAAATAGCAGGTGCCGTACTATAATAAGGACCCAGAAAGGGACCATAATTTTGACAACCACCCATATGCATAAACTTCAACTCTAAGCCTCAAACCCTAAACCCTGCATCCTCAAAGCAAAATTGGCACTGAACCCCCCAAAAGCCCTGGACCTTTTATCTGGGTTCTTAGTGGCTAAAGGTTTACATTTTTGTTATAGTAAAACCCAATCAGGATTAAAAGTGAACATTTTTAATATAGCCCCAACAGAGAACCAGCTGTAGGAGTCCCACTGCGGCGGCAGTCGAAGTCGAAAGGACCCCCTCGATCCGTCAGGCTGGTGCAGGAACTTACACACTTTAAGTTGTTATATAGTGGGTCTAGATTTTAGTTCTTGGGGCTTAGCGTTTTAGGTTCAGGAATTTGCCTTCAAGTCACCAGAAACGCTGCTTTGTTGTGAGGTTTTTCTGTTTTGCTTTTAATCACATGGTCTTGTGGTCTTAAGAACTTTGATTTGGGCTTCCGACATGAAGTGAAGAACTACATCTTGCGCTAATCCTATGACGACTCCTGGTATCGCTCTCCCCGGCGCTTTGAGAACCGCCTTCTTGACCTCTCGAGTCACCTTAAACCTAATTAAGCCCCCAACCCCTGAGGCAACATGCATGTTGTTTGCTTGTATCCCCTAAACCCTAAACCCTAAACCCTGTTCTCTATCCATTATGGGAACTCAATAAGTTCCTTCACAGGCACCCATTGGTTGTGTGTCGAGGTGTCGCTAACTTGCAGCGCTGGAGGCCAGAGCCGTTCCAGCTCCAGAAATTCGGGCGAGCAGAGGGGCTAGAGGAACTTGCGCAGATGTTGCTTTCGCAGCCTCATAGGTTTCTAACATACCCTATGCTTCCAAGGACCTTACACTTAGGGCCCAAGACCCCTTAAGGACTAATAAGTCCCTGGACGCATGAACCCAAACACGAAAATGCCCAACGTTTAGCCCCAAACAGTGCACTTAGTGCGGTTATTTGCCGCTTTCAATTTCTGCTGGCCGAGATGTCGATTACAGTGGAAGTCGGGTTGCTCAGCGGCAAGAGAGTCAGAGTGGACGGCGATATGAATGAAGAAGTGGGAGTCATGACGCGTCGGGCACAGATCGCACTCGGAGTCGGAAGAGGGCGGCTCGTGCGCCCCTACGATGGAAGTATTCTGGATGCAAATGCACCGATCAAGCACACGAGGCTGCAGAACGGTGATTCACTAACCTTGCATGTAAACAGAGTCCAAGTTCAAGCCGCTGGCAGTGCTTTGGCTGCCATTCTCGGCGATGGATCGGTTGTGACGTGGGGTGCTGCTGCCCGTGGTGGTGACAGTAGCACCGTGCAGGATGGGCTGAAGAACGTGCAGCAGCTCCAAGCATCTCTCGGTGCTTTTGCTGCCATTCTTGGTAATGGATCCGTCGTGACGTGGGGTGATGTTACCCATGGTGGTGACAGTAGTGCCGTGCAGGATCAGCTGAAGAACGTGCAGCAGATCCAAGCCTCTAACAGTGCGTTCGCTGCCATGCTTGGCAATGGATCCGTCGTGACGTGGGGTCATGTTGGCAATGGTGGTGACAGCAGTGGCGCGCAAAATCAGCTGAACAACGTGCAGCAGATCCACGCCTCTACCAGTTCTTTTGCCGCAGTTCTTGGCGATGGTTCCGTAGTGACTTGGGGTGATGCTGCCTATGGTGGTGACAGTAGTGCCGTGCAGGACCAGCTGACGAATGTGAAGCAGATCAAAGCCGCTGCAAACCTTTTCGGCGGTGCATTTGCTGCCATTCTTAGCGAGGGATCGGTTGTGACCTGGGGTTATGATGCCTATGGCGGTGACAGTAGCGCCATGCAGGATCGGCTGAAGAACGTGCAGCAGCTCCAAGCTTCTCATTACGCTTTTGCTGCCATTCTTGGTGATGGATCCGTCGTGACCTGGGGTTACCCTGCCCATGGTGGTGACAGTAGTGCCGTGCAGGATCAGCTGAAGAACGTGCAGCAGATCCAAGCTTCTCATTACGCTTTTGCTGCCATTCTTGGTGATGGATCCGTCGTGACCTGGGGTTACCCTGCCCATGGTGGTGACAGTAGTGCCGTGCAGGATCAGCTGAAGAACGTGCAGCAGATCCAAGCCTCTCATCACGCTTTTGCTGCCATTCTTGGTGATGGCTCCGTAGTGACCTGGGGTCGTGCTGACCTTGGTGGTGACAGTAGTGCGGTGCAGGATCAGCTGAAGAACGTGCAGCAGATCCAAGCCTCTCATCACGCTTTTGCTGCCATTCTTGGCGATGGATCGGTTGTGACCTGGGGTGCTGCTGCCGATGGTGGTGACAGTAGTGCTGTGCAGGATCTTCTGAAGCCTCTGTACTCACCTTAGACTTTGCGGCTGGTGTCGGCAGCGGCAGAACAAGACTCGCACGGCATTTGCAAAGGTGTGTCGTCGAAGCGCTGGTGACAGACCGGCAACATGAGTGCTCGTGCGGGGCTCCTAATTCCGACCAACTTTAGGATTGGAAGGCTTAAAGCGCTAAAGGGCGTAGCATTCTTTCCCGGGTCAGAAGCATAAGCATCTCACAACGATATCCCTACCTTACTACTGAGCTTGATGATAAGGGGTTTTATATGAGATATCCTCGAATCCCTATCCCAGCTTGGTTTCGGGTTTAGGTTTTCGGGTTCCGGACTGTGTGACTAATGGTATGATCCGCACCCCGCTTCGAGATGCCAGATGCAAGACTCCACTTTGCATAAGGGTTTAAGTTTAGATTAAGGGTTGAGGGTGCAGGGGTTTAGGGTTGAGGGTAATCTTTACTAAGCCACATATTGAGCCACCAGTCAGGCTAAAACACAAGCACACCAAACCCAAGCGATCCCAACTGCCCTCTTGAAAGCATACGCCAGAACAGATAGATCAAATTAGATTCAGCTGCAGACATCCGTGGATCTCTGCCAACCCAGCAGAGTTTGAGGAGTAAGACAATGATCTTGAGGAGTAGCAATCGTGGGAGTACAGTGCGGTTTAGGGTTTAGGGTTTCCAAAACCACAGTCTGTTTACTGTAAACTGTATACTATGATTATGTACCCTAAGACCCCAAGCCCTAAACCCTAAACCCAAAACCGTATAGTACGATTATGTACTATAAAACCCCAAGCCCTAAACCCTAAACCCTGAACCGCATACTATGATTATGTACAGACCCCAAGCCCTAAACCCTAAACCCTCAACTACGATTTTTGTATTATAAGACCCCAAGCCCTAAACCCTAAACCCTAAACTATGATTTATGTACGATATACCGCGTAGTATGAGAAGCACACACCGAAAATCCGAATTCCGAGCCCTCTTCGCTAGGGCTCCGCTCGCTCCCCTCGTGCCGGACCGCGCCGAAGCCACAGCGACCATTGCTTGTGAAGGTGTGTGTGTGTATAGATATATATATATATACACATATAAATATATATATATATATATATATATATATACACATATACATATATACATATATATATATATATTATACACATACGTAAACATATATATATATATACATACATGTAGAGGGTTTAGGGTTTAGGGTTTAAGAATTCTCGGCCCTTGGTTGACTCTCTAACTGAAAGCCCTGAAAGCCCTAAACCCTGAACCCTAAAAGCCGAAAGCCCCCCAAGCCTAAACCTTTCGGAGTCCGAAGCCCAAGGCTAGAAATCCGCACCCTTGGCAGCCGTCGTCCTGGCGAGTCAGACCTGCAAAACTGCGAGAAGGGTTGAGGGTGTAGGGTTGTCCTTAAACCCTAGACCCTAAACACTAAACCCTAGACCCTAAACCCTAAACCCTAAACCCTAGACCCTAAACCCTAAACCCTAGAATCTAGAGGACCTTCCACTAGGGGTCCTGACGATAAGGATCTTGCTGCTTAAGGGTTTATGGTACCTTTTGTCTCCATTGCAAGTAGTGGATCCAAAACTGGTTAAGCCAAAAATAAAAGGGATCTACAATGAAGACCACCCTAAACCCTAAACCCCTAAACCCCGAAACCGCAGGTGGGGTTGTCGCTTTCCTTTTTTTGCCCACGTCCGAAGTCGTAGCCACTCCTAGAGATGAAGTTGCAACAGCGCAACCCGAATTTCAACTAGATCCACATCTTCATAGCTTTTAGGGTTTAGGGTAGGGCCCTAATCCCTATAAACCCTAAACCCCAAACCTTAAACCTTAAACCGATTTGGGTTTTCGCTGGGTTTAAGGTTTAGGGTTGTTTAGGGTTGAGGGGTTTCGGGCTTAGGGTCGAGGGCAAGTCTTCCAATAGACCCGACTGAAGGGATGCTCCTTAACCAGGACCGCGGTTTAGGGTTTAGGGTTTAGGGTTTAGGGTTTAGGCCCTTTAATAGAGCCCTTATGTAGGTATTTAGGATATATTAGGGGTAGTGGGCGGGTCTAGGAAGACATATAAGATCTATGTCACGATGGTTTTCTGTGGCTGTTCTTCGTCGATTTCTGAATACCTGGTCTGCTGCATGCTGGCAGAAAACGTCGCAAGACTTCCCGGTGCGTTGTGGGGATTGCCTTCCATCCCACACATGCATCCAACAATGAAATGCTTCGAATGCCGCTGACAAGGAACTGCATATTATCGAGAGTTGTCCCGACAAGGGATGACCTACACAATTAAGGGTTCCTAGAATGGCTACTATTCTGTTCAATGCCGTGCGGGACTCTTAGCTCCCACTCTGCCACTTACTCTTCCGCATCCCTAAACCCCTGAACCCCTAGACCTAAGCCCTAAACCCCTAAACCCTAAACCCCTAGACTCTAAACCCCGAAACCCCTAAACCCCTACACCCTTAAAGTCTGACGGCCAGGAACCAGTCCACGGATGGACCGGAGAACACCAAGCATCCGGCGAAGCTCCAGGCGCTTCAGGAAAAAAGGTTCCCAAAGAGCCCAATATGGTTTAGGGCTTATCGGGCTTGTAGGGCCCTAATGTGGTGGCCTTTGTAATTACCGAAACTATTTTGGGAGTTCCTTAGTATAGTTATAGTATAATATACCACAATACTCGGTTCTATTCATTAAACCCCTATATTGCGGTTGATGATATAAATCCTGCATTACCCACAATAAGGAATAGACCATAATTCCCATAAGTTAGGGTCCTTATAAGGTACTGTAGGATTTATATCATCAGCCATCGTAATACCTCAGACTAGAGGGGCCTGAATATTGTGAGTGAAGGCATCTTCCTTTGTTAGGGTTTAGGGTTTATCGGGTTTAGGGTTGGGCTCTTCAAGTAGTTCGGAAGACCTTCGGCATTCGTACACACATGATACTGTTGATGGACGAAATTCTGCATGACCCAAATTTAGTATAGTGCCATAAATCCCATAGTTTAAGTACATAACGGGTCATGCAGGATTTTGTCCATCAGCCGTAGTTCTGCTGAAGTCTCAGCCTGCAGCCCAAGCCTTCAGCGGAGTTGCTAAACCCTAAACCCTAAACCCTAAACCCTAAACCCTAAACCCTACAGCCAGAGACAGCCAGGCAGGTAATATAGAAACCGGAATGATTTACAATGTTATCCGGTAGGATTCCTCCTTGTATCATATCCTACCTGTACTGCAATACACATCCAGCACTCATTCCAATTTGTTACGGCTCTGTCATTCATCGGGAAACGCGCGGATCGATTTGCATGCAAGGAAGCTACAAAAAGGATCATGGGACTTAGTAATTAGGGTTAAAAATAAGGTAACTATAGTTATACTTAATTATAACTCCCTTTATGGTACTTATAAGGTTACTAACTAAGTCCCATGATCCTCCAAGTAGGAGTCTTGTGGCTGTTCCGCACCTTTAGGGGGAAATACGGCTTAGGCAGTCTAGTCTGCAGGAGCTGCTGGGCGTTGTAGAAAGACTCCATAGAAACGGTTACGCACAACTTAAGAGACTCTATATCGACAGAATCATCTGCAACGACCCGCTCTGTACCAACCATCTGTCCAAGGATGGTTGTTTGATAACTGCACCTTAGTCCCTGCGGTTGATGTTATTCAAATCCTGTATTGCCTTAAGGACCCTAGACTACGGGAATTATGGCCTATTCCTTATTGTGGGTAATGCAGGATTTATATCATCAACCGTATTGAAATTCCGGTCGGAACACATCGTGTTCCCTTGTGAGTCTCTAACTCTACTGCTTTTCTGTTACAAGATAGCCCCGAACCCTGTTGCTCAAGGGCAGGAGTCTCTTAGCCAGGGGTCTACATACATAAAAGTATCAGGGGAGTGATTATTCCCGAAACCCCAAACCCCAAGCACTTAACCCCTAAACCCTTAAACTCTGAACCCTATACACCCTAAACCCTAAACCCTAAATACCCTAAACCCTAAACCCTAAACCCTAAACCCTACACCCTACACCCTAAACCCTAAACCCTAAATCCTAAACCCTAAACACTACACCCTACACCCTAAACCACAGCCACAGAGAGCTTCTTGCCGCAGGCCTTGGGCTGCAGCCCTAGGATTCCTACAGTCTGCAGTCAGACAGGCTGGGTTTAGGGTTTAGGGTTTTAGGGTTTAGGGTTTAGGGATGTAGGGGTTTAGGGTTTAGGGTTTAGGGTGTAGGGGTTTAGGGTTTAGGGTGTAGCGAAAACGGGGTAGGGGTTTTTGGTTTAGGGTCAAGGCTCCTGGTCTTCACCAGAAGCTGTGGGAGGATGTGGGGTTTGGGGATTTAGGGATGTAGGGTTTAGGGTTTAGGGTTTAGGGTTTAGGGTTTAGGGTTTAGGGTTTAGGGTTTAGGGTGTAGGGTGTAGGGTTTAGGGTTTAGGGGTATAGGGTTCAGATTAAAGGTTCGATTTTAGGGCTTGGGATATACCGGCATCCCCCAACTGCCCTTTCATCAAGCCAAAATACCCACTAGTAAGGACCATAAGGTCTATATTAAAGGGTACTTGGGGGGTGCTGGTAGACCAACCACCCGGAACCCTAAACCCGAAATCCCTAAACCCCAAGCCCTAAACCCTAAACCCCAAACCCTAAACCTTAAGTCTTCAAGGGTGGTTTCGGGTTTAGGACTTTTTTTTCGCGGAGGGTTTAGACTCTGGAGCTTTAGGATCCAGGGCTTCAGTGCTTGAGGGTAGAAGTAAGCCCTAAACCCTAAACCGGAAAGGGGTTTAGGGTTTAGGGTTGAGGGTTTAGGGTTCAAGGTTTAGGGTTTAGCGTTCAGAGTTTAGGGTTTGGGTTTCAGGGTTTAGGGTTTAGGGTTTAGGGTTTGGGGTTTGGTTTTCAGGGTATGGGGGTTCCGGGTGTGGTGGCTTAGGGTTTAGGTGGCCTTCAATCGGTTTCGGGCTTAGGGCTTTAGAGTTTCGGGTTTTGTGTTCGCCTGCCAGAAGGCGTTTTGGGGCCTGGTGTTTAGGGTTTCGGGTTTGGGGTTCATGGTTTAGGGTTTAGGGTTTTAAAGTTTCGGGTTTAGGGTTCAGGGATTCGGGTTTAGGGTTTAGGGTTTTAGAGTTTCGGGTTTTGAATTTTCGGGTTTAGGGTTCAGGGATTAGGGTTTAGGGTTTAGGGTTTTAGAGTTTCGCGTCTAGGGTTCAGGGCTTTGGGCTTCGGGCTTAGGGTTGGGTAGGAGCTCTTCTTCTTGATCAACGCAAATGCCCAACTTCTCTGGCACGACTTTGGAGCTGTTTTGCTATTTTGCACGAGGAATCTGGTGCAAGGCTGTGTAGTATATGGTTTCGAGAAGGTGGCTGCGATATTGAAGATACTCACAGGGGGGGGGCACAGTCAGATCAACCCTCATTTGCATGGCTTTTAAAATTTGGCATTGCCCTATATCCTCAGCGCCATCTCGAAGGCAGAATTGCAATGGCAATGGGTTCATAAGACTTCAGGTATTCGGGATACAGTACAGCCTGCAGCAACGGAGTCATGCAGCATCTTACAAGCCATAAGGTTGTTTTACTCGTAGTCTGTGTTCAACAACACTTAAAGTCGCTGTTGAATCCAATTTGAGGGAACCCCAGCGTATCGACTGAAGGAAAGCCGTAGAATCAGAATCCTTCACCCAACTGTTAGCAGTGTTCTTCCTAAACATCTTTGGCTTTAAAACCTTCAGTTCTCCTACGCCCCTAAGCCCCCAGCAATCCTGAATCCTAAGCCCTAAACCCTAAACCCTAACCTTAAACCGAACCCCAAACCCTAATCCCTAAACTCCATACCCAAAATCCCTAACCTCTAAACCCTAAATCCCAAAATGCCTTCTGGCAGGAGAACACGAACCACCCGACGCCAAGCGCTTTGTAGAGGAAGCCCAAAGGCACCCCCCTCGCTGTCTTGGTCACCCGAGCTTTCCTTCGTGCTGTGAGGCCTAGAAGTTTCGGAGGGGGTTTTGGGGGTTTAGGGCATTGGGGGTTTAGGGTTTGGGGGTTGAGGGCTTTAGGGGTTGAGGGTTTTAGGGGTTGAGGGTTTTGGGGGTTGAGGGCTTTGGGGGTTTAGGGTTTGGGGGTTTAGGGCTTTTATTCTTGGGGTTTGAGTTTCTTTTAAGAGATAGTTTAGGATTTGAGGGGCTTTGGTGGGACGTTTGTCGGGCTCTAAGTCAGAGGGCTTCGGAATTTCGAGGTGGCTGACTTTGGGTTTCGAAGACTAGGGGGTTTAGGGTTTAGGGTTCGGGTTCAACATTGTGGTGGTTTGGGCAGGGTTACGGCAGGGTTGCAGGGTTTCGGATTCCTGGGTTGAGGGCCAAGGGTGCCGTGTTCAGAGTTGATGGGGCTTAGACCTAGATAAACACATTGTATACCTGGACCCCCAAAGTATGTAGAATAATATAGCCTGTTTAAGGTCTTGGGCCACTATTTTACCTACTTGTGGGGGTTTCGGTAATACTGAATATGAACTTAAGGCCCCTGTGAGGCAATGAAGGCGTACGGTATAGGGCTGTCTTGGTGCCTCACTTCACGACAACTAAACAACGTCAGTCGTAATGAGAACTCCTGTTATCTATGGAGTAGGTAACCTGTCATATACGATGCAACCCAGTAATTAGTTTTACTGTCTAGGGAAAGAGAGCCGTAGAAATGAAGCCCCAAACCGTGCAACCGCTGAACCCTCGGCCGCCAAACCCTCACCCTCTAAACCCCTAAACCATCAAGCATAAGCAGGAACACCCCAAGTGCCCTTTAATAGAGTGGGTACTTTGTGTAGATTAGAGGGTGGTTGGGGGTCTGTGACGATGTAACGGCGCTTGTCTGACCTAGGGTGCACCTTCTCATGTTTCAGCCTGAAATAATAGTATCTGCTAGCCCATGTAGTACTATCTTTTTCTTGTGTTATATATATATATAGATATATACGTATATATATATATATATAATGCTATTTTCTTTATAAATAGTACAATGTCCCCTAATGTTACATTAAAGTTATAGTAGTATATACCCCCATATATACTACATATTACGAATTGCTTGTCAGTCTGCTGAGTCCGCATTGCTGCCCTGCGGCAGACATAGGAACACCAGAGCATAACGAGGAACCTAGGAAAAGCAGGCATGGGGTCGGGTTTAGGAGTTTAAGGTTTAGGGTTTAGGGTTGACGGTTTAGGAGTTTAGGGATTAGGGTTTAGGGATGCCTCAGTCGGGAAGGGTGGCCATCTACCAGATTCGCAAAGCTATCAACATCCTAAACCCTAGACCTTAAACCTTAAACCCTAAACCCTAAACCCTAAACCCTAAACCCTAAACCTGAACCCTAAAGCCGAGACCGTATTCACTTCAATATCTTCAGCCGTGGGCCCCTCCATCCCTAAACTACACTCATTCCAAACTGCCCCCTAGTACCCGTCTGGTTCTGTATTGTAAAGCAATCCGCAATACAGAGGTCAGGATAGCTAGAAATACAATAACACAGACTTTTCAGTTCCTCTATAAGTTCCTCGAAGGGCCTGCCTTTTCAATCAAACTTGCTTCAGTTTTTTATGAAGTCTAGAACCCTTCTTGAGGACTGAGACTCCGACTGCTCGAAGGGTTTAGGATATATATGTCTTGTGGTTCAGGGGTCTATGGCTTTTAGGGTTTAGGGGTACAGCGCTTTGGGTTCATGCTTTGGGATTTCGGGCTCAGGGTTTAGGGTTTAGGGCCTGAACCGCGTAAGATCGGCGACCTACGCAAGCTTGCGGGCTTTGCAGATTCGCGCAGCAGCAGCTTAGATTGCAATTGCGCATTGGCTCTTTGCGGGTTGAGGAACTTGTCGAAATGCCTGGCGCCCAAATCGCCCAATATCCCTTGATTCATATTCCATATGCCCAACTATTCCACTGCTGACACTGAAGATGGGGGAATCTTAAGTCGCCGACACCTTGCAGATGATAACGTTCGGCCATGTCACGCATTGAGGCTCGTGGGCTTCTATACCACTCTGGTTTAGGGCTTAGGATTTAGGGTTTAGGGTTCAGGGTGTAGGGTGTCTTGATTTTCCTGGCCACGGTTCTGGGCTTCGGGTCGTCATGAGGGATTTGGGGTTTTAGGGTCTAGGCTTGAAGGATGCTCATGCGTCTCCCCCGAGCCTGCGGGTTTCAGAAATGATGGTTCAAGCCAACTGCCATGAGTCGGAGGCTGTCCCCCAAAGCCCCCTAGCCGCGAACCCTGAACCCTAAACCTGAACCCTAAACCCTAATCCCTAAACCCGAATCCCTAAAGCACCCTAAACCCTAAAACGCTAATCCTGAAACTGCAGACGACCTTCGAATCCCAGAGCCCCCAAAGCATCCCGGAGGAGAGTGGACACTCCAGGCACCCACACTCCGGATCTACAGGGGAGTTTCAGAAAATAAGGGACCCTGATATAGGACCCCAACTAGTAGGATCCTTATTATAAGGACCCCAGAATAAGGCACCCAAGTTTTCTGACATTCCCATACGCTGAAAATTTAGGGGTAAGGGGTTTGGGGTTGGGGTTTAGAGTCCTGAGCCGTCACACTGCAGCCTAAACCCCTAGCTTTTACCCTGATGCCCAGAACCCCTAAACCCTAATAAAACCCCCAAGAAGTAGGTGACATAATAGCCCAAGACCTTCAAAAGGCCATTATTTTGCATACTTTTGGGGTCCAGGTATAGACCTATAAACCACCGAAAAGCCTAAGCCCTCTTATACCATAAACCACAATAAGGCACTCCAGAATAGTACAGTAATAATTTTAGGCCCCCTACCTTAATAGTTCTTTTCAGGAATCCTACCTTAAGAACCCAAAACCCACTTTTTTGTGGGTTCTTATCATAAACCCTAATACGGGATTTAAAGGGACCCTACAAAAAAGTGGGTTTGGGGTTCTTAAGGTAGGGCTTCTATAAGGCTTCTATAACGGTAACTACCCACCTGAAAATGTCCTAGATTCAAGGTTCAGGGGATGTGGGCTTGGGGTTTAGGGTTTAGGGTTTAGGGTTTAAGGTTTAGGGTTTAGGGTTTAGGGTTTAGGGGTTTAGGCTTGTAGGTTCTGGGGTCAGGGAACCCTACAAAGCAGGCTGCACAGACTGTAGGG
>CAJNDV010008102.1:44963-61638 GCA_905221635.1 Symbiodinium sp. CCMP2456 | reverse complement strand
GGGTTTCGGGTTTAGGATTTGGGGTTAAGGAATTGGGGTTTAGGGTCTAGAGTGGTCCCCGGTAGGTTGCCAGTTCTGCTTGGCCTTGGCACCTGGCTGACTCCTCATGATCTCGCCAACTTCGCATTGGACTCAGTCGGAACGTACGGTCCTAGCGCGTCCTTGGGCTTCCGTCTTTTAGGATTAAGGTCAAATTTTGGAGCCCGGAATCCTTGTTTTGGAGCCCCGTATTCCTGAAGTCGCTATTGGGTTTGGGGTTTAGCCGGGTTTAGGGTTGCCCAGGGTTCTGGAAGCTGGCGAGGGGCCTGTAAAAAGCCAAAGGACCCCTAAGCCCTGAGCCTTACACCCAAAGTTCTAAACCCTATAAGCCCTCAACCCTAGACCCTAGACCCAAGTGCAGGATTCTCCAAGCCTCTGCCTTACGCCCCAACCCCCTACACTTGACGCCATTCGCCACGAAGCCTAAACTCATCCCCACACCCTAAACCCAGCGTTGTACCGGCACCCTAAACCCTATCTACGGTGGCAAGCTAAACCCTAAACCCTAAACCCTAAATCCAAACCCTAAACCCTAAACCTAAATCCCAAACCCTAAGCCCTAAATCCCAAACCCTAAACCCTAAGGCCCTAACCCCTAAACTCTCACTCACTCACTCACTCACTCGCGATGCGGATGTCCGGAGCGTCTACAGCATGCAGGCCAAAAATGAGTGCGCTATGCACTCACAGCCGTCCTAGACAGAAAAGCGGAGACGGAAGAACCAGGGCGAACAGCACGACTTAGTCGCGGTTCGGCGACCTGGTGCTATACACAAAGGTCGCTCGAAGAGGAGAACAGGCCTTTGGCGTAGGATACGGGCTGCAAACACGGAAGAGATGCTCTTTCCAAGGAGAAGCAGCAACATGGTGGTGCACAGCCGCGAAAATAGGGCCGGCCGAAGTACGAAGACTGTACAATACAACGCTCGGCAAGAGTTTACCAAGCAGATCACGTCCGGCCTTACTCGGATAGCTGTACATCCAGAGCAGACCACCAGCCGCGACACTCATGCAGGCTAGCCGAAAGGAAACTGTGGCGGCAAGCAAGTCACTCAGAGCGGAAGAGGGGCCCTGTGCTGCAGGAGAGCTAGATGCAGCCCTAAGCACGCCAAAAGCAGAGCGTGTATCGCGGTGCCAAGGCGTGTTTGCCTCCAGAGCCGACCAGAGTCTCCAGAATCGGTGCCAACTGGAAGGCAATTGCCAAGCAATGCCAGGGGTAAAGAGACCTGGCCAGTAAGGCGAAGGGATGGAGACGCCATCTGCTAACGCAGCATCAGCAGCTGACATAGGCACCAAAGTAAACCAACGCGAAACAGAGCTTGGGGCTGCCGCGGTTGCTGTAAGCTCACCCTCAGCTGACGCTCCAGGGTTGTCAACATCGGGGGAGGCGGCGGCGGGCGAAGCAGGCCAATCATAGACACACGTAGCACCAGTCTTCCGCTGTAGCTCGTCCCGTAAAGCATCGTCCTCACAAGCTCGGCCCTCCGCAGCAGCTCGGCGTTGAGCGGGCGTGGCATTCAGAGGTCCTGGAAGACGAATTGCTGGAAGACCTCGGTGGGCACGCGCGCCTGTGCGCTTGGTGCCGGTGCCGTACTCATAGCTTTCACCAACTACAACCCTGAGACCATGTACACAGCCCGGGGTAGTCCGCAGGTGATATTTAAGGCGGTCCGTGGAGTGCTGTTCGGTATTGCACCATAGGCACACCGTGCCGTTTGTCAGCCGAGTCAGCTGATTGACAACTGAGTGTTTGCGGTGGATATGTGCTGCCAGGGCTTGGTGGCTGGGCAATACCAATCCACACAGGCCGCAAGTCATGGTCTGCCGGCAACCGAGAACTCTTCGGGTACGAGGGCAAGCGACTTCATGCCAGAGATCGGTAAGTGCTCGCTGCTGAGTTCCCCACCTGCTAAGGTATTTGCAGGCACGGTGTAGGCCTCCAACCTGGCGCCGCAAGTTTAAGATAGTGACTTCTCGATCGGTCGAGGAGGACCCGACCGCTGGCAGAACCTCACGGCAGGCATCTGCGAGGAGTGAGCACCAAGGTGTGGCGCGGTTCCACGCTGCATCAATAAGCTCCCAAACATCTATGGGAGCCTTACTGAGCAATTGCGCAGTCAAGCGCACTCGCGCAACGACAAGGGCATCTTCTGGAGAACAGACTCCTAACAGAACGAGCATGACCGGCCGCGTAAGCCGGTGACCGTACCGCCATGAGCTTAAGAGAGTGCGTGCAGCAAGGGGGCTGTAGCTCGCTGCGAGACAGCTATACATGTAGCCAGCGTGGCATACGCTGCCGGTAGCACCCGGCCTGCTAGCCAGGCCTGCTTGAGAGGCCATGGCAGAGTGTCGCTGGTCATAAGCGCCCTCGCATGTGCCCACGCTGTTTGTGCTCGGCGCGCGTTCAGGTCCATGTCTCGACGGCCCGTGTCCTTGACAGTCTGGACAACGCCCAAGTAACGGTATTCAGCAGCAAGCCTCAGGACATCGCCACCCGGCAAAGGAAGGCAGGCGTCTCCGCTCAGTAGTTCTCCGCGGACTCGCTTTGCCTGGGCTCCTTGTATGTGCAACATGGCCTCAGTCTTCCCTGAGCCTAAGTTGACCCGGTATCGCAGAAGCCGCAGCGTAGAAAGAACAACCTCAGCGACTCGCGGGAACACCTGCTGGAGTTCAGTGGGGCTGTCGTAATCAGTGAGGACAGCTAGGTCGTCTGCCCAGCCAAGGGAGAGGGCAGTGTCACGGCAGCCAATCAGGGACCCTCCACTGCAGTGACCCCAGCCCTCATCACGGCAGACTTTGTGGACATGACGGAGGCCGATAGAGAACAGGGCCCCGAACAAGATATCAGCCAATCCATCGCCAGGCCGGGAACCGCGAGTGGCAACGAAGACCCTATCAGAACCGACCAGGGACCAATGCGAAACCGCCACGCAGTCTTGAAGCAACCCGATCTCATCGGCAGGCACCCCAAGTTGAGCAAGGGCACCATGCTCGATCAAGCTCTGCACAAGTGGTGCCAGATGTGCCAGACGTCCTCCATCCGGCATTTCGAGTTTCCGATCGCCCTCAAACAACAGAGCACGGCTGGCCTCGTAGTAAGCCGCCTGGATGTCGACGAATAGGACAGCAAGGCAACGGTTGTTGGCGTGGCTGAGCTCAGCCGCAGCACGGAAGGCGGCTACTGCAAAGCCAACTGGTATGCCGGGGCGGCCACCAAGCTGAAGAGGGGCATATCTTGTCAGGAGGGAGCGGCCAACGGTCTTGCGAAGATGCCCGTGCCAAACCTTCGCCATGCCGTTCAGCAGAGCGATCGAGCGATAGTTACTTGGCATTGAAGCCGGCCCCTTTTTGTACAGGGCGCATACCAATGCCCTTTTGAACTGGAACGGCTCCCTAGAGCACAAAGCGATTTGACTGCAGACATTCCAGAACCACTGCGCCGCCTCGGTAGGGAAGTGCCTCCAAACCTCATTGGGGATGGAATCCGGCCCGGGAGCTTTTCCCCCTGCCTGCCTCCGAACTGCTGCCTCAATCTCGAGAAGCGTAGGCACCGCGGAGACGCATGCCCCTCGGGCAACGCGCCACCACCGCCGCGTGGCGTCGTGGAGCTGAGCTGGGGTGGTCATGCAAGCGGCTTCCTGCGCACGGAACTGTTCTTCCAGATCGTCATCGATCTGGTATCCTCCGGCAGCATGGACTGCTCTTCTTTCTGTACTCCGACGCGAAGCCCAACGCAATCTGACGATGGCCTCAGCTGGCTTCCCCGTAGTATGCCAAGTATGTGCGGCGTCACGGGTGAGGGCTAGGAAGTGCCGCAACTTGTCCGCGCGAGCAAGATTATGTGCCTGACTCGCCAGACAATCGACCTGGAGCTCTAGAGCCGCAACATGAAGGGAGAGGTGGTGCACCTGCAGCCGGTGCGTGGAGAGACCCACTTTGGCCCAGGTGAAGAAACAAGCTCTGGCGAGCGCCCAGCTGCGCTGATGCTTCACATGCCGTAAATGCGCACGCCAATCGCGCAGGTGCTGCAAGACAGCAACAGTACGCAGAGTAACATAAGGCTGCCGAGGCACCACAGGAGCACGCCGTGGTAGTGAGGCAACCCACTCCGAGTATCGCTGGAGGAGACTGGCGACTTGAGTCCCTGGATCAATGCCAGCCCCTTCCTGGCTACGGACAGCGCTCCATAGCCGCCGGCCATGAGCAATGACGTCAGCTGGCTGACATACTCTTGCCCGTTGCTTAGGAGGTGAGCTGCGAGGCACCAGGAGTGAAGAGCTGACCCTGACGGCTATGTGGTCGCGACACGCGGTGGCCACGTCAAAGTCAAGTGCCTGCGAGCAAAAGGCATGGGACCAGGGTTCCGGGTCGGAAGAGCAAATGGTCAAGTCGCTTTTGCCTACCACCGGAGTGCTCCCAAGTCCAGGATGCACCGCGCTGTTTCTCGCTTTGCATAGCAGGTGCTTCCAATCCCAGCTGCAAGCTCAGCGCAAGAAGGAGCCCATCATTTCTAACCGGGTCGTGCTCAGCCAAAAGATCACCGATCAAGTAATTGGCGTCGTCAGCGGCTGTGAAGTCTCCATTCGCATCCAACCCTATCACTAAACCACGACTGGGGGGGGTGGCTAGCAGAACCCTGGCCATGGTGCGCCAAAACTCCTCCGCCTCGTGATCGGGACGGTCAGAGTGCGGGGCGTGGGCAGAACATATGGTGACAGGGAAGCGAGGGCAGAGGCAGGTAATCAACATGATGCGGGGTGAGGCAAACAAGATGCGAAAGTCTTGAAGGCTGAGACCGGGCTGTACCACCTTAGGATTAACCCACACCTCGCAACCATACTGTCCCTTGGAAGCTCCAGACCTCCAGGAAAGCACTCCTGCGGTGCTCCATCTACCAGCTTTGCTTCTGGCTTCTTGCACACAGACTATGTCGGTCTTAGAACGCTGCATCTGCTCGTAAAGGTACTGACGACGAGCGGCATGCCCAGAGGGATTAAAGGGGTTATCCCGAGCGTCTTTAGCAGACTGGACGTTGACTGTAAGGATGTTCAATGGGACCGGTGCGCGGCTCTCAGAGTGCAGCGGGCTCTTCGGTCTATGGTTCCCCTCATCGTCGGGTGTCTCTTCCGCCTCGAGACAGGGAAGTGTTGGCACTTCGTGAGCCTGCGTTTGAATGACCGGCTGCCCGTGTAGCATGGTCGCTCGAGGAAGGAGCCATAGCCACGCTCCGTCTTGCCTGAGGAGCTCCATAAGGCGTTCCGACTGCTGAAGCGTGGTGCTGTGAAATTTATCCCCTGCCGCCAGACTAGCAAGGGCGTCAGCGAAGGTATTAACCATGCAACCCTGATGGCTGTGAACATGCTGAAAACGCGTGGAGCAACGTGCCTGCACCGACTGCCAGGCCGCCCTACACCATTGGGTAGAACTGTTAAGTGCCTGAGCATGACCAGCTGCAATCTGCAGCGCTGAGGAGTTGTCGACGACGACAGTAACGACTGTAGGGGCACTATGCATGCATAACTGCCATTGATCAAGGATGGCCGTGGCCCACATCGCCGCTGATTGCAGCGCTACCACCTCACCTTGGAAAGCGGTGCGTCCACTGTGCGTCTCTGTGCCTATGTGCGCCCAGGCTATTCCCGGGATGGCGGCAGCAAACCATCCGATGCGAAACCAGCTTCCATGCCAGAAGGCCCAAGCGACAAACGCACTGGAACCTGCCGCTACACCACTACCATCAGTTGCAACAAGGATCTCTTGCGGGACACCTCCACTCCAAAGAGGATAAGAGTACCACGCCTGCCGGTACGAGGCGGGAAGCGAGGCAGGCAGGTCAGGTTGCAGAGGGTGAGTCCACCAATACTCGTGGAGCTTAGCCTGGAGTTCACACACATCGTGGATGGAGGCTTGCACAATATTCGAAGACACCCGCTCCCACTGCGGTGGTGCCCCCCAGGCAGCAAGGTAACAGCTAAGAAAGCTCCAGCTGGAATGTGGGCCGGCAGTCCTGGCACTTGGCCCGTGGGATCGGGCGTCAACCCTTGGCGGGCAGCCACACAGGCAAGTTGCGGCAGGGCGATATTCGCTAGTAACCCTATGTTTAACAGAGCCCGTATCAACAGGACTTACGGGGTAGTAGGCCTCGAAACTGCCATGGCAGTCCGCTGCACTGCTCGTGCTAAGGAGGTAGCACAGTCCAAGCCAGGGCCCTCCGAAAATCAGATGACAACCAACCAACCCAAGGCTACCTCCTCGGACCTGCCGGCCTCCCGGGAGAGTTTGCAGAAGGAGAACGGCTATAATGCCCCAATTCGTTCCGCACCTCCGACCGGCGTCGGGCAGGGGAGCATCCGGGACTCTATAATGCAAAATATCCCCACCCCGAAGGACAGGGAAAGGGTCGGTGGCTACAGGTGCTCCCAGCAAACTGATATCGGAAGAGGGCAGGGCAAATGCACGCCTCAAGGTGTCTCTACTAGTAAGCTGGTGGACGGTAACGCAGAGACTGTTAAGCCGGTCAAACTGGCCGTCGCCCTGCGCTGCCTCTAAGATCACATTGCACTGAGTAGGGTCACATTCCCTCTGGCACAGGTGAACAGCGTCATCGTAAGCCCAGGGGACAGGGGCCCACTGCCCAGGATATCTGCGCGCGAAAGCACCGAGAAACGCTTGATCGCCCGCACTCCACACACTCGGGCCTGGCATGGTGGTGCTGACGGGCTTCATCCCGGGTCGCCACATGACCAGGGGCAGAGACCCGACAACCTCGAAGTCAAGCATCCATAGAGCTGAATGTCGCACATAAGAGCCTAAATGAAAGGTTGGTCGCATCATAGATGGCCCTATCGCCTGCCATTCCCGAGCGAATACAACATCTCCATTTCGCCAGTCGACGGCCTCTGCGGAAGAACACCCACGCCGGATGGCATTAGCCGGTCCAGCCAGGGAGGCGATAGTGCCCCCAGCCAGACGACGTACATGGGCTGTAACCCACCTGAGATCAACCCGTCTTGGTATAAGCATAGCCATCTGCCATTCACAAGACTGAATGACCACACAGACGAGTTCAGGACCAGTGGGCACAGGTACGAAAGTCATGTGCTGAGGACGGGTGTTAGGCCACACCGGCATAAGAGCACGAAACCAGTTAGGTTCGTGGCCTGCCAAAGTGATAAAGACATCGTCGACCAGCATATCTGGAGAGCGCCGAAGAAAATCGGTGCCCTGAGAAAAAGGAGACAACAACTGGGCCCTGGTATTACTGTCAACAGACTCGTGTAGAGCGCGGGCCTCGTAGGGTACCCGCCACGGGAACTTGCCCACAGCGGCAGGAGGGGTCGTTTGTTGCTCATGCGGAATGGGAATCATGGCGGAAGTAGGTAAGGCAATGGCAAGAACAAGTATGTAGATCACGTTACGACCCGCTCGCCTGCCCAACATCCCGGCAAGGGACAGTACGGGGACAGACCTGTGTGTGACGGGCAGCTCGTCCTGCGGTACAAGTATATCTCCATCCCGGAGATCCCCACCTTCAGCCTTTGCATCAATATCCGGCCTAAGTGCCCATCCGGTGGGTGGGCCCAGCCCAGTTTGGCCGCGGGTGAGGACCTGGCACTCGGGCTGCTCTCCACTGTGCACGTGGTGGAACAATACACGGGCGTTGCCTTGGGCGGCAGGTATAACGAAATGGCACCGAGCATCCCCGAGGGATGGAACAGGTACCCAGGGGGTAACGGCCGGTAGCCTGCGTGGCAATCTAAATCTGGCGGCAGAGGGAGACCAGATGGAGCCGGCCGCTATCCAGATCTGTTCCCTGGATCCGGAGTCATCCCAGACAGATGCGTAACCTCCTTGCCGCGCTGAGAACTCACAGCGCCAAGCGTTATGGTGTGGTAGGCAGGCTAAGTCGTCGAACTCAGGCCGCGGCGACGCCCGGAGGGCAGCATCATCATCAGAGGCTCGAAGATCAAAAGTGTCGCCGTGGCGTAGAGTCAATATAGATGATGGCCGCCAAACATTATCGCGAAGCACCGGGTGGCAGCAGAGGTTACAACTATCATACCCGAAGTTACGCTGGCAAAAGCTCTTCAGGTCACGGTAGGAAGTTCTGATAGGGAAAAGGAAAGAGCGAACACAATTGCCTGCCGTAACCACTATCGTAGCTAGAGGATGCCCGCATACAGGTAAGAGGGCAATCGGCTCCAATTCCAAGGCCGGCCCCAAAAGAATATGCCTCTGCGCCCAAAAACCGGTGTGGCCTTGCGCGAGATCCTGCAGAGTCTCCCTCTGGACGTCAGAGGAAACGCTAATAGCAGGGCTCCATCCACAGAAGGGGCATAGTACTCGAAGATTGCTGCTCCCCTGATGGAAGACCATTGCAAGCGAAAGTCCTTGCTCAGGCCGCCAGTGCCCAACCCTAGGGGGGTGATGCTGAGCGTGCGCGGTGGCCCTCCCGCGGCCCTTGTCTAGGGGATCGAAAAGGACCTAGAGCGGCTGCGTGGAGCTGTTCCTGGAGCAGGCCTAGCTGCATGGCCACTACCAATGAGCGCTCCAACAATGGACAACCAGCACATGTACAGGCGCTTTGATGCGAAACACGCACCGGTAGCCGCAGGGGCCATTGCAGCAGCAGCTGCCGCTTCAACAGCGGCCCATCCGCCACGCTCAGCGGAGTAGTCGAGCGAATCCCAAAGGATATCCCCGTCGCGGAGGGCTAGGCGATTGCCTTCAACTGAGTGGCCTAAAACATGGAGGTGCCTGACCTGTGTGTGGAGAGTATCAGCTAGGGCTGCAGCAGGGAGCTGGCTGACAAGCTGTTGCGGTTGCACGCCTTCCCTGCTGTCATGAAGAACAGTTACAACACCGACCCTATCAGCCACCTGAACTAAGTCAGGGAGGGGGCCGGGGCTCCACGTCACTGGGACCCAACGGCCAGAGTAACGCTCACTGAAACTACCGTCAAAAGTGAGATCGCTGGCCTGCCAAGTTGTACCGGCCGGTATCCAGCTCATAACAGGCTGGTGCACTTCAGAAAACCAGAGCCTAGCCAAGACCTCCGTGCCTAGTACAAAATTGCGAGTCCACAGACAGTGGTCTTTGAGAGCCCGCATGGTTGATATCCTAGCAACAGCCCCAGCCGGCCTTCCCTGAAGGACATCTAGGAGATCGCCATCTCGCAAGTGGATAGGATTACGCGGCTCCCGTGTGTACTGCGCAAGCAAGGCTGGTGGCACGCGGACCTGATTAACTGAGTCGCCCAGTAACTGGCGCATGGCCTTGCATGAGTAGATCGGGGTAACGCAGGCAACGAGGCAACACTGCGGCTCGCACTCCGCCCTGCCAGCTTGCAGCGACGCACGCTAAGGAGGGAGAACGGAGTTGCGGGACGAAGCTGAGACAGTTGTCCCTAATGCAGGGCCAGACCGGGCTGATATCATGGCTCGCCAGCAAGGCACTGGCAAATTGGTCACGCACCCTGCTGACAGAAGTCGTTGGCAGGCATTGAAAAGCCCCATGCTGTCCAGTCCACGGGCACATCAAGGCGCACCGGCACGGGTAGGGTCCACTAACAGCTGCAAGCGTCGCGTCCTCCGGCGGCAAGCGCCATGGATACGCGCTGAGGCGCAGACCCCCGCCAAAGACCCTCGATGTCGGCTCAGTCCACATGGCTGCTACGCCGCTAAGGAACACCAACCCCCAGCCATATCGGAGACCGAGCCCTATGCCTAGTATCAAAGGAAAACCAGCTCGCCTGCTATCCGAACGGACAGGCTGCGGCGGAGGCGGGCCGAAAGGGCCCAGGTCGGCATGTATGCAATCGCCGTCGCGAAGGCGAACCGGCTGTTGTATGGTGCGGCGAAGTTGGTAGGGTAGTCGGAGGCGGCCATATCTACCACTAAGTGTTATGGAGTGATAATGTGCCGGGGGCATCATACAAGCCACACACCTCGCCTGCGCTTCACGGCCCGTCCGTAACAGAACAGAAACCAGGGTAGGGTCGGCCGAGGCGGGAATGAGGTGGACGGCAAGCGTGTCTGGCTGTGGCTGCACACACTCGAGGTTGCCAGCCTCTGCGAAAGGCATAGTCCGAAAGCATCTCCTTAAACACTGGTCCAGTCACCTGTAATGAGCTGAGCTTGCGAACGACTAGTGAAGGGGTTATGAATCTGGAACGGGCAACCATAGGGAACAAAAGGGCGGGTCGATCTTTCAGCATCGGCCTCCTGCAAGAGCGCCGCAACCCTTCTTTGGATAGAAGGAACTTCGGCCAAGGCGGAGGTTCTAGCCAGCTCAACATCATTCGGACGGACTATAGTTTCGGCATCCTCGGCAACCCTACGTCCTGCCGGACCATCGGCCTCAGGAGTAGGGGCCGCAACATCAGAGAGATGCGGGGAACTAGGTGGCTCTGGTCCGTCCGAGTCACTATCGTCTCCGTCACCCTGGACCCCAACAAGCAGACCAGCCACCAAGAAGCTCCGGCGGTGGGACCAAAGAGGGGACAATAGAGCCAAAAGGAGACTCTGGTGGAGTAGCCTCGAGGGCGCGCCGGAGTGTAAGGACGCCTCGGTATTGCTGGGAGCTGGTTCAGGGGCAGGCCTTGTGGAAGGGACCTCCTCTGGAGGCAGAAGACCGTTAGCTTCAAGCCTGCTGGTGAGCGTCAGGACATGTGCGCACACCTCATTGAGTTGGCGCGAAAGACGCGACAATACAGCGGGGTAGCCTTCCTGAGCATTTCCCTCCGGCCTAAAGCCATCATTGGCGGGGCGTGTGCCTGGCCGCGCGCTGGTCGAAGCACTATCTAGACGAATTTCTGTTTCGCCGCCTGGGCCAAAGCATATATCATAATCAAAATGCTGCATGGGCATATAGGTTCAGGCGCCGGGTCCCAGGTAGACAAGTCCGCTGATGGAGGGCTTATTAATCTTACTAAGTGCAAGATAGCTCCATGTGGAGGAAGCGGCGTAACCCCGCCGTACGGAACCACGCGGTTAGCAAATTGAAGTGCGAACTGACCCCTGGCAAAGAACTCGAACCCAAACGCTTCATGCGCCAGCTGCCCTAGCCTCGGCCAGTCTATAGCCCCTTGTGGCGAAGCTATCACAGTTGCCCTGGAACAGTGCTGCATCAGCCAAAAGTAAACCGGTGGAGCCACGTTAGACGGGAAGTGTAAGATGTGAGCGACTCCTTGGACAACTTGTGGGTTGGTCCAGACAAAGTCCCCTACGGGAGGAACGCCACGATGCGTGTCAGCCACACAATGAGCCATGTGCCTATAGGGTCGGGGGCACGACCATAAGGGATGCACACAGGCGCCGCAAGAGTGTGAGTCCAGACGCGCATGCAATTAGGCGTGGGCTCGGTGGCAGGCGGCCAGGACTGGAGTGGTCGTTGTCCTTGCAGCGCAAGGTTCGGCGCTTGCTGTTGCATGGCAGCTGCCCCACTGAGGAGCGCCCCGGCCATGAAGAACACTCTGGAAGATCGCAGCCCAGAGCTGGCAGCGGCCGCTACCCCAATGGCGATGTCGGACAGGACCAAACCGCTAGACGTGATGTGGCCCATGACTCGGCTCATCGGCATGGAGGAGTATCCCCGCACCCCTTGGGGTATCCTCTTCATCGCGGCGGCCTCCGCCGAGTATGTGACAGCGCTTGCCTGTCCCTGAGAGTTAAGAGTAACGACCCAGCGACCCGTGTCACCATGCCAAAGGGCCACCGGTCGGAGCAGCTCCCGCGCGAGCCCATCCCGAATGATCCACCATATCGTGTTGCCGTATGGGATCGATAACAGATCCAAGGTGGAAGTCTGTGTGTCGAAAGCAACGTGAAGACGGCGAGCGTTGGCGTCATGGCCGGCAATCTCTAGCCTGCGTCGCAATACACTATCGGGATCATCCCTATGAACCTCAAAGGCAGCAGGACCCTCGAAGGGGCGCCAGAGAAACACCCGAACCGTATCAAACGGCGAGTGCGCCTTAAAGTATGCAGCGAGGGCCGGAACCGTAGTGCCGAAATGGGTGGATTGACAGGCCAATTCGTGACACCAGGCAACATTACACGTCTGCGTGGGGTCGAAAATCCCGGCGTCTCTGTTGGAAGCAGTGTCGTTCACAACAACGGTGTGCCTAACACCCAGGACAGGGGGTACAGCCAGAAATGCTAAGGGGACTAAGAACCCATGCCTGCCGGCGGCCATGCCCAACACAAGCCACACCGTGGTCCCCCCTAGGTGCGCCGAGGAAACTTCCTGTCGACTGAGGAAGGCAACGTGGTTAGGACGCATGGGGCTGGGCCACTCCGAGCTATACTCATCGCGAGCATCGCAATGGTCGCACGGGTACATCTCCGAGCCATGATGAAGGAGGTATCCACACTGCCCAGAGAAGGATTTCAGGTCCTGCGGCCACTCCCATGACATATCACCGCTGTGCAGTAAGATCCCGGGGAGATCCCATGTGCTCAACTCCGCGACTTCCACAATGTGCTGCCAGGACAAGTCACTAGTGCATGCGCCAAGAACACGATCTTCGACACTAACCGCCCAGAGATGATAGCCTCGTAAACATGGGATGGTGCAGTGTAGGGCCATCAGCGGGCATTCCAGGTGGAAGAGCGTACCGGCCGGGTGCGAGCCAGTAACAACCTCGCAACCAGCTACAGGCCTGCGCGCTGGAGCAGAGACAGAAGACAGCGGAGAAGCCTGTAGAGGCCAGAAGGTAGGGGTAGTTTGCGTGGCTGCTTCCGAGACAGAAGTCTCTTTCAAAATATCCCAATGGATCCCTAGGGCACCGGAATGGGCTTGTAAATCCACAGTGCGTATCTGGCTATTCCACTGCGGGCGCCATTGGAACAGCTCCGCTCTTGCAAGGTCGATTCCTATCCGCACCTGGCGATATGGTGCCCCTGTGGCCATACGCAAGGCAGGCACACTGAAGTCCTGTTCAATAACAGGATCTCTTGCCAGCACCCCGGACCAAAATCCATGTGGGTCTCCCTCAGTGAGGGCTGAGAGATGGAGCGCTTCCTCAACAGCACTGTCAACTGTACGCAGAGCTAGAAGGCAGTTAGGATCGCCTATGTCATGGAGGGAAGCAACCATGGTACTAACTCCATGACGTAGCAAGCAGTACACAGCAACACCAGTCTGTCCGAGCTGAAGCCTTGAAAGTGTCATCTCACCTTCAAGATCAGCTCCGAGCCACCTGACAATTGCTCTGCGCAGCCCTTCCTCGCTACAGGCTTTGGGGATGCGCAACTGCAGTAAGCCGAGGTGAGCCGACGTAAGTAGCACCTCAGTACCGACGGCTAACCAATGGGCATCCGGCAACACATGCACTGGCACAGCCCATTTGCTTGCATCGACTTGGATAAGCCCATCAGAGAAAGCACATAAAACGTCGCCATGTCTCACGACGGCGCGGTCAGGCCAACTAAGACGGAAATCCACATCGGAGTGCAACAGCTTAAGGGCAGCCATGATCGACGGCCCTGCTGCGGTGGTCGGCACATCCATGCAAACCCGGTCTGTGCCGAGATCGACAAGAATAGTGGCAACCGTCTTGTCGCAGGCTGGAAGAACAAACTGCAAACGTTTAGCGAAGGGCTGCGGGTGGACCAAGACGGGGCAGAGACGCCCGGGAATAGCAGCAAGCCTGCCGAGAAGGTCAGAGAGCTGTGCATGTGAGAACCCCGGGTCAGCAAAGGCCACATGCGTGCTTCCTGGCGAAAGCACTTGAAAGCTAGTTCAGACTAGGCCCACATCCAACAGGCTTATATACCGTACAGGCAAGTGGGTCCGCTGGGGCAGCATGCGAAATACGTGATGCCAAACGGCCATGCTCAGTGGCCGTCGCTAAGCTGATCGCCGTCGGCAAGCTAACGGACGCTCCGGTTTGCAAGTGCCAACCGCTGACAGGCAAATCTCCATGTGGCCCGGCAGCAATCACTCGGGCATGCATGAACGTAATAACGAAGAGCATGCCCCACCCAAATCTGGCAGAGCCTAATCCCAGCAGGCCAACAAGCCCCAAGGCCCGTGGGTGCGCCTTAGCCCGCGAGGCATCTTCCGGTTCAGAGGAGAGGGAACGGTCGGCCTCATTGGGAACAACCACTAGCGGGGAGCGTATGCCGCCGAGAGCAAAAGGGTCAACATAGCACTCCTGATGCAGGATGCCCAGACGCCCATTATGTAAATAGTGTAGAACAGGAACGTCTTTCATAAGCTCAACTTGCTGGTGCAAAGCCCTTTCCACACATGCCGCGGGTGAGAGCAAGCTGCAACTGGCGATAACGGCAAGTCGACCTCCAGCCGCTCTCAGGTCGACCACACAGGGGGCCTCGTCGCCCTTGCATGCTGCAGCAACAAACTGAATGGCTGGCAGGGCTTCCAGTGGCGGCAACACACGCGAAATCTGAACATGCTCAGACGTGCCTGCTCTGGTTGCCCGGTAAGCGAGTCTCGCAGAAGCTAGCATCCTTGATGCTGCAGTGAAGCTGGGAACCTGAATGTATTCGATCCCATTGTCGCCAATAACAACAGCGTTATTACTTGCTGCCGATCCTTCCGAGCGCAGAACACTGCTACTGGTGAGGCTGCCCTCAAACCTATTCTCCAGGGTCAGGGCGGGGCCGAGGGAGCTAATAGTCTCGGGGTACTGTGAGACCTGTACCTGCTCGAGCGGCCACACTTGGAACGCATCCCCATGCGGTAGCAGGGTGATATGGGCGGACCTCGCGAACCAACCCTGACTAGTGCGGCACAGGAAGTCGCCAACACGAGTCTCCAAACCATGTTTACTGAGGGCGCTGTAAGCAATGGCGCCGCAAGGCTGACACCGTACACACTCAACCAAAACAACAGGCCCTCCGACAGGACGAAGGTCAACAGGGATGACAGAATGAAACCACGGCATGCTGATAGGCGCGAGGACATATTGCTCGGGTGGCAGGGCCGGGAGGCACTCTATCAGACGGCGGCAATGCCAGGATTCTTCCTGAAGGCCTAGGGCTCTGCACAACCAAACCTCCAACAGTATACCATGCGTGCGCTCATCAACGAGGTAGACTTGTGGGGGACCAGGATGGCCAACAGCAAACACTCCAACCTCTCTAAGGCAAGCTGGCTCACAAGGCGCCCCCGCAGTAGGCGTGAGGTCAGGAGACCTGACAGGTTGCAACTGCGAAACGTCAGTAGCGTGAGGAACCCGGCTCGTGTCGAAAACCGGCTGACCCTGGATGAATCCTTGTGCCCAGATTTGGACGCCTTGCGAGTGCTGGGAAAGAAGCAGGCGTATGAGGAGGGCGCCCCGTAGACGTTTGCCAGCTGAAGGGCCGTGACGGCGAGGGCGCAAGCCTCCACCGCCATCCCGAAGGCATGTGCCTGCAAAACGATCGGCGCCGCTGAACCTGCCTAGGCCACTGCAGAGCTGGCTGATTGTCAGGGCGAGAAGCATCAGCCCCAAAGGTGCGAACTGTTCCCAAGCTACCAGAGGCAAGGTGGGGGCAAGCATGGCAGCAATTCCGCAAAGAAACATCAAAATTCGGCTCCGTCCTCGAGCGTTGTGGCCGGCGTCAGGAAGGGGCACTGGGTCCTTAGCAGGAGTGCCATTGCTGGCTCGGTCGTGGCTGTGGCCGGCACGAAACCTGCGCAAGGACAACCATGCTCGAGCAGCAACCCGGGTACAGCCATTCTTGTGCGGTGGAAGGCGCGTAGCTGTATGGATCTAAGGCACAGACGCAGCTGCTGAAGTGTTTCTTGCATGTTGCGGTACAAATCTTCCATGTCCGAGCTGGCTCGTGACTGGACGACAGTCCCCACGCGTGCCCACAGGTCCTGCGCTTGTCGTCGTACCTGCGGTTCCGCCTGCAGGTCGGGGTGCAGCGGAAGCCCTGCGTCCTGTGCCGCGAGAGAGGTCAACTCTCCGATAAGGTCCTGACCTTGTTCTAACGCAAATTGCATGACCTGCAACCACGCCATAAACCAGGAACGTCGCGGCGAGGGCGGTGAGTGGTCCGGCAGAAGTTCTGCCTGTACGTCCTCCATCCGGCTCATCGGAGGCGTCGGGGTGAGATGCTCCAACCCTAGTAGCTCCACTTCGCCCGTACTCACCGTGGCGGGCTCGCGACGACGGGACTCCGGGGTCATGCCGGTGGCTGCCATTGGCCAGGGAACAGACGGTTCTTTGGCGAAGACCTCCCTGCGCGGGCTTTTGGAAGGCCTCTCTGCCTGGCCGGCGCCACGCTTGCCTCGCCATCGCCCCGACGTCGTAGAAGACCTGGCATCCTGAAACCCCATAGCAGGATGCGGTATTGTCGTAATCTGGGGCTGCCTGGCATGTCCGGGCCCTTGGCTCAAGGCCCCCTCCCAACATAGCTGTATCCACATCGGTCTGTGCGCCTCCAGGAACCGCCAAGCGAGGAGGCGAAGGGCCGATGGTCGCTGGGACCACTGTGCCAAAAGCTCGCATCGCAGCCGCCAGCTGGTGTAATGTCTCCTCCTGACCAGCGTTCCACACTGGCCCCAAAGCCGCCGTGGCAGCCGTAAGCTGGTCGGCGGTGGCAGCAGAAGGCTGGTCTCTGAGCGCCCGTCCAACCAGTCCCACCAAGTGCTGCGAGATGGTAATCATCCACGAACGGAG
>CAJNDV010008102.1:24121-35322 GCA_905221635.1 Symbiodinium sp. CCMP2456 | reverse complement strand
GGGGGGGGGGGGGGGGGGAAGGAGGCGGATTTTGGGTTCCGTGAGTCTGGATCCTCTGTTTGAGTCATCGGGCCACCAGGTTCCTGGAAGACGAGATGAACCCCCAGAATAGGGTTCTTTGGGGGTTGCCCTTAAAGGGTTCCTTAAAGGGTCTAATAAGGGCTACCATTAGGAAGGGTTTCGGGTTTAGGGCAACAGGGTTTAAGATTCTACCATTTATCTGAGGTCAGAAGGATGGGCCCCTAAAAGGGATCCTTAGGCTTTTCTAGGGACCCCTAGAGGGTACATATTAGGGTATATAGTAGGTAGGTGTATAAGGATCCCAAAGTTCAGGGCCCATACTAGGGGCCCATAGGTTCAAACTTTCAATTTAGGGATTCATACTATAAAGGGCATATGGCCCTTACTTTTTGGTGGTCATTGCTTTGCTTTCGGGTTTAGGTTTAGAGCTGAGGCTTTGGATGATATGCTGCGCCTGGCATTGTTGGGGGTTCATCGCAGCCAAACTCCGTGTAGTTTCTCCCAAAACAAGCTAAGCAATGAAATTAAGTATGAATTGACTCACCGGTACAGGCATCCACGATTGAGGGTTCCGGCTATTGGCGTTTGTTTTCGGTTGCATGGGTATAAACTAGTATACATTCTGAAAGCTAAAGGACCTTAAAGCAGGCCCTTTCCAAGTTTTATAGGATGGTTTGCCATGTCTCCTTTGCAGGTTTCATTCGGTTCCAACGCCTGTCCCGCTCCACGTGCCAGTGCGAATGGTTGCAACCTGGCTGCATCCACCCAGATCTCTCGATGCATATCGAACCCATCTCGTCACTTCCCACAGAATCTGGGGGAATTTCGACCCAGAAGCCCTAAACCCTAGACCCTAAACCCTGAACCCCAAAAAACCCTAAGCTCTGAAGCCTGAACCCGTGGCGCATGCCCTAAACTCTAAACCCCTAAACCCTAAACTCTAAACCCTAAACCCTAAACCCTGACCCTAAACCCTAAACTCTAAACTCTAAACCCTAAACCCTAAACCCTAAACCCATGGATGCAGCTGGGTTTCGGACAGCAGCGCGGGCGTCGTTTGGAATCCCCATGGGCGCAAAGGACTTCACACGACTCGG
The DNA here is from genome assembly GCA_905221635.1 of Symbiodinium sp. CCMP2456. NCBI lineage: Eukaryota > Dinophyceae > Suessiales > Symbiodiniaceae > Symbiodinium > Symbiodinium sp. CCMP2456. Next base: position 34,204 of record CAJNDV010008102.1, on the reverse strand, counting down.
CTTCTATGATGTAGGGGCCTAAATTATTATGAATACTATTATTTTGGGGCTTCCTTATGATAATTATAGGAATAATGGGCCCCAAGACCTTATTCCAATTATTCAGGCTCCTATACGAATTGGTTTGGGTTTGGTGCTTAGGGATAAGGGATTTGTGAGGGATGTTGTATGGTTGTGTAGGGGTTCAGGGTGCATTGGAACTAACAATGAGGTACTTGGGCTTAAGATGGTAGTTTTGCCGGCTAGTATTTAGGATCATATTGGATTGTTTGGTACTTGGACCCTTCGAAAATCAATCGACGTAGCATGTAGACGTTCGGGATTTGAGGTTGGCGTCGCTTCTCTCAATTCGCATGGGGTCGTATCCTCAGGGCAGTTGTGCTAAACGAAGGGACCCGTGTGTAGTTAAAGTTCTCCCACCCCCTTGAATTTTCATGCGGCCGCATGTCGATCACAGTGGAAGTTGGGCTTCTCAGCGGCAAGACAACCACTGTGAAAGCCGACTTGGATGAAGAAGTCGGAACACTGAAACGCCGGGCACAGATCGCGCTCGGAGTCGGAGCAGGGCGGCTCGTGGGCTCATCTGGAAGTGTTCTGGATGCATGTGCACCCATCAAGCGTGCCAGACTGCAGAATGGTGACTTGCTAACCTTGCATATAAACAGAGTCCAGGTTCAAGCCTGTGGAGAGGCTTTTGCTGCCATTCTTGGTGATGGATCGATACTGACCTGGGGGGATGCGGGGGACGATGAGGGCTCAGTTTTTCCCAACAGCCACTTCACCGTGCAGGACGATTTGCAGAATGTGCAGCAGATCCAAGCCTCTGCCTCTGCGTTTGCTGTTCTCCTTGGCGATGGATCCGCCATAACTTGCGGCGAATCTAACTGTAGCGCTGTGCAGGATCAGCTGAAGACCGTGAAGAAGATCCAAGCCTCCAGAAACAAGTTTGTCAACTTGTTTGCTGCCATTCTGGGCGACGGATCTGTTGTGACGTGGGGATATGGAGTCTTCGGTGGTGACAGTAGTGCTGTGCAGGGTCAGCTGAAGAACGTGCAGCATATCCAAGCCACTGCTTGCGCCTTTGCTGCCATTCTTAGCGACGGATCGGTCGTCACCTGGGGTTTTGCTCACTGTGGTGGGGACTGTAGTGCTGTGCAGGATCAGCTGAAAAGCGTGCAGCAGATCCAAGCCTCTGACGCTGCTTTTGCTGCCATTCTTGGCGACGGATCCGTCGTCACTTGGGGGGATGCGGAGAGGGGTGGTGACAGCAATGCCGTGCAGGATCGACTGAAGAACGTGCAGCAGATCCAATCGTCTGAGAATGCTTTTGCTGCCATTCTTGGCGACGGATCTGTGGTGGCCTGGGGTGATGCTGGGGCGGGTGGGGACAGTAGTGCGGTGCAGGACCAACTGAAAAACGTGCAGCAGATCCAGTCCTCTATCCACGCTTTTGCTGCTATTCTTGGCGACGGATCCGTCGTCACTTGGGGGGATGCGGAGAAGGGTGGTGACAGCAGCGCTGTGCAGGATCGACTGAGGAATGTGCAGCAGATCCAAGCCACTGCATGTGCCTTTGCCGCCATTCTTGGTGATGGCTCTGTCGTAGCCTGGGGTAAGGCTGAGCATGGTGGTGACAGCAGTGCTGTGCAGGACCAACTGAAGAACGTGCAACAGATCCAAGCCTCTGACGCTGCTTTTGCTGCTATTCTCGGTGATGGCTCTGTCGTAACCTGGTGTCTTGCTGAGCACGGTGGGGACAGTAGTGCGGTGCAGGATCAGCTGAAGAACGTGCAGCAGATCCAAGCCTCTGACGCTGCTTTTGCCGCTATTCTTGGCGATGGATCCATCGTCACCTGGGGTCATCCTGCCTATGGTGGTGACAGTAGTGCTGTGCAGGATCGTCTTACTGAAGCATGTGCGGGAGGTCGGACGGTGTTTGGCCATGTAGGTGGTGTTAGCAGCGGCGCAGAACAAGACCCGCACAAGCGTGTGCACAAGTCATCGAAGCACCGACGAGTTTCTGCTAACATCCTCCCTAAACCCTAAACCCCTAAACCCTAAACCTGAAACCCTAAACCCCTAAACCCTAAACCTTAAACCCTAAACTCCTAAACCCTAAACGTTTCCGCTAACATCCGTGCTCGTGCAGAGCCTCTCAAGTTACTTCCAACTCACTCAGGCTAAGAGCGTAACCCCAAACCCAGCCCCCCTGCTGGGCACCCGTCAGCCCAAAGCCCTATGCCTATACTGGGTCGGTTTAGGGTTTAGGGGTTTAGGGGTTTAGGGTTTAGGGTCCTTAAACCTTAATAACTTAAGAACGCGCAGGCTAAGGCTGAATGAGTCCTAGGCCCTGCGAAGCATAATGTAGGGGCTTAAATAAATACTGGAGTTCCTCTGTCAGTATAATGATAGTATAATAGGCCCCAAAACCCTACTCTAATTACAAAGGCCCCTATATTATAGAGCCCTTATAACTAGTAACCCTTATAGAACCCCTTAAAGGAACCCTATGAAAGGAACCCTCTTCTAAGCACAAAGGCCCCAATACTCGCTGGAAGCTCCACCGACTGAGGCCTGCGGTGGCGAACACAGGCTTCCCCGGCAGCTTTTGCCAGCCAGCTTCGTTCCTGTTTAGGGGTTTAGGGGTTTAGGGTTTAGGGTTTAGGGTTTAGGGTTTAGGGTTTAGGGTTCAGGGTTCAGGGTTTAGGGTTTAGGGTTTAGGGTTTAGGGTTCCTGCGGTGCTATTCCCTAAGGCTCCATGTCCCATATAGTAGATACTTAGGCCTTAAATTAAAGTACCTATATAAGGACCCCTTTCAGGCCTAAGTATCTACTATAAAGGTACATGGAGCCTTTGGGATTAGGGGGTGTAGGTCTATAGGGCACGGGCTGTTAGGGTTTAGGGCCTACCCTAAACCATCAAAAGTAGGTAAGATAATGGCCCAAGACAAGGCCATTATTACACATACTATTGGGGCCCAGGTAAGGACTTTGGGGAAATTTGGTTTGGCAGGACTTGCCATGTTGCATAAGCTCTGTAGCTTAAACCCCAAAACTTTAGGGTAGGGGGTTTAGGATTTAGGTTTTAGGGTTTAGGGCCCCAAACAGTAAACCCTAGGTAAGGATCTTAAGAGTTGTCAACATTCTTGTGATGTCGTCCCTGTGTGATGATCATAAAATGATAGAACAAAGACACTCCAAAACCCTATAGGTCTGATCCACACATTCAAAAAATGAAGAAGTGTGCTATACTAGACCACCCCTTCCAAATGCAAACTGACAGTAACAGTAACCATTCAGGCCAGAAAGCAGAAACCATTCAGGCCAGTGTATAGGTGCCTGGTGCTTTACTGTACGCTCCCCGAGAGTCGCAGGTTTAGAGGTTTCAAGCTGCATTCGGGGTCCTGATGCACAGTCCAAAGCCATAAAGCCACAACCAACCCTAACAGCCACCGCATTCTCACAACAAGACAATGTAGAAGCCTGAATAATTACCAAGCTTGTTCTTTATTTTGGGCTCTTTATCCGAACTATACTCTAATATACCCCCAGCAGCCTTGTCTGATTATCAATTTTAAGACTCATTAAGACCCTTATATCACCTTTCATCCGCTTGTGCTCGCACGGAAGCTCGGCTCTATACATCTAGTGGGGCGGGAGTGGCCCGGCTGGGGCGCAGCTGCAGGGCGCCCGGCGCCCAAAGGCGAATCTATGCTAAACAGCGTTAGTGGGGTTTTGAGACTACAGAATGCTGTCAGAGGTGATTCGAGAGTTCTTGAGTTTGTGTATATTTGGGGTATGGGTCCTCTGGGGGTGGTTTCGGGGAGTTATCGTACCATTAAACAGTTTCAAGTGCCAACCTGGCCTGGCTGCACAAGCAGTCAGTCTACAAGGTTAGGGTTTAGGGTTTAGGGCTTAGGGCCCTTATAGAAAGTCTTATAGCCCGTTTCAAGGCTGTGTTGTGGCCATGGACTCTTGAAGCTCCGAGCACTCCCAAACCCCGATCGGTAAGGTCATATGCAAACTTGAAGAAAATGCCGAATTACCAATACTACTGCTATCTTCAGGTTTCTTATTACACCTCAAACTATCTGAAGAAAATACATGAACAAACGAGTAAGCAATGACATTCATGAAACTCACATCCAGTGTAGGGGTTTAGGGGGTTTGGGCGTAGGGGTTTAGAGTGTAGTAGTGTAAGGGTTTAGGATTAGGGCAGCTCAGGTGCGCCATGCGAAAGAGCCACTCGCTCCCCACCATCAAGCGACAGCCGGGAATCCAAAACTTGGCTTCATATAGACATTTCAAGTGCCTTATAGATCCTAAACCCTAAATCCTAAAGCCTAAACGGCCTAAACCCTATAAATCCTAAACCCTAAACCCATTTAAGAGACCCTAAAGGAGAGGTGACAGACAAAAGTGCCCATACCATTCCTTCGGGGTTCTTTATTGATCCTTAGTGTTATCTTGCTGTATTCAGAGTATACTTCGGAAAGCTCTCATCTAATTCTGAAGGCCTCTGTATTGGTGCGTCAGGGTCCGAGCTTTGTCGGTTTCTGGGTTTGGGGTAAGAAAGGGTTAATGACCCTAAACCCTAAACCCCAAACTTTAATGGGGCGTGCAAGGTTCCTAGTGGCCTTGATGGAGGTTAGGGCTGGCAGGGCTTAGGGCCTGTCTAGGGTTTAGGGCTCTGGGTTTAGGGTTTAGGGCTTTGGGTTTTTGTAACCTTTGGGTGTGGAGTTGCAGACGTTGTGGGAGTTTCGCTTCATCTTGTCTCACCAAGAGGGTCCATATAACACCACTATTATGGAATTATTTAGGCCCCCCCAAACCCATGAGTAGAATGGTCTTTGGGTGTCTAATTCCATAATGGTAGTAGGACCTCTGTCTCAGCATAAAGCCTAAACCCTAAACCCTAAACCCCCAAATCAAGACGCTTAACCCTAAACCCTAAAGTGAAAGGATTCCGAAGTCGTAGAAGCTCCTTTGCTCCCGTAAGCCGCATAGCTCAGCTCATAAAGCCTATACCATATAAGATTCCTGAGACTTCCCTCAAACCCTATAAACCTTAAGCCCTAAATTGGCCCTACACCCTAACCGCCCTAACCCCAGTGTACTCAAATTCCCTACGGTTGATGATATAAATCCTGCATTGCCCATAATACGGAATATACCATAAATCCCCATAGTTTAGAGTCCTGAAGGTAATGCAGGATTTATATCATCAGCAGTAGGTCACCATAAACCCTAAACCCCTAAACTAACCCTAAACCCTAAACCCTAAACCCTAAACCCTAAACCCCTAAACCCTCCGTAGAGATCTCTTTTGACTGAGGCCCCTTTGTCCGCCAGGGCGGCCTGCGGGGCTGTGGCCACAGGCCAGAAACCCTAAATCCTAGGGTTTAGGGGTTTAGGGGTTTAGGGCTTAGCTTTTAGGGTTTAGGGGTTTAGGGGTTTATGGTTTAGTTTTTCATGAGGTTTGGGTTTTGGGGGGTTTAGGGTCAGGATATCGGGTTTTGGGGTTCAGGATTGGGGTTTGGGGTTTCGGGTTTAAGGTCGACGGTGTAGGATAAATGAGGGTTGGGGGGTTTAGGATGTTAGGGGGTTTAGGGTTTAGGGTTGAGGGTTTCTGGAGTTTGGGGTTTGGAGTGGTTTCAGGTTTTAGGGTTTTGGAGGTGTAGGGCCAAGCTTAAGGTGACGGGCTTCTGTGGGATACCAAAAGCGTCCCTCGATGCACCCCTAAACCCTAAACCCTTGAACCCTAAACCCTAAACCTTAAACCCTAAACCGTAACAAGAGCCACCTGCCTGTCATGGATAGGAAGGAGACACTATTATAGGTGCAAGCAGTCTCAGGAGGAGCATGCTCCCGGCCAGGATCAGCTGTATTGATGAGTGCCTCGGTGATGCTGTTTTGCGATTCCTTCTGCTGGTGGTGGTGGTGGTGGGGGTGGTGGTGGTGATCTTGCTGCAGTGGTACCGACAGCCTTGCAATCACAGCAGTCCATGTTCGCTAGCCGAAAACCGCAGCACAACAGAAACACCAACGCACCTTGCTTCCGAAGCCCGAATGCTTGACGCTTGAATCCAAGAAGACAGAGACAGAGAGAGAGAGAGACAGAGACAGACAGAGAGAGGGGGAGAGAGACATATAGAGAGAGAGAGAGAGGGAGCGTGTGTGTCACTCCTGCCAGGATGTCCTCTTTAGCGAGTACAAAGCACCTTCCCTGAGGCGGAAATGGCGTTGCATCGGGTTCTGCAGCTCTAGGTGTCTCGAGTTCACGGTGGGTAGTTCTGGGTTCGGATGGGGCGTAGGGCTTATAGGGTTTAGGGTTTAGGGGTGGGAGACCAGAGCTGTGTTTTAAAGATTAAACCCCGAAAAGATTTAGTTGGCTCACCGCAACAGCCGATTGGTTGAGACGCGGTCAGCTTTCAACGAGTACGTTTCTGAGCTGAAGCACGTGAGCTTCAAAGTCGTATTGCTACAACTGCATGGATGAGCCAAAGCATTTATTTTGCTTCTGGAATGTGCCATGGTCCTATCGCTTGGGCGCGTGTCTGCTCCCATTCTTCTGCTACACTGCTACATGGTCCAACCAGTAGAGTTGTTATATATCCACAACCGTGTGGATTGTCATGAGGACTCCGTTTCTCGAATATTAGGTATGATATCAGAGCGGCTTATGTTGCCAGGTATTCTCGGTAAATCTGGAGCACACAGACGAAACAGCTTCTGGTCCTTCTTGCGCTGCATGGGCTCAAGCGAACCCGTGAACCCAAGCCTGTACAACCCAAAAAAGGATCGGAACAGTTGGTACGAGTATTCAATTGTTTTAATTGTAGTCACCTTATGGGTAGTTCTCTAAATTAGGGTCCCTTTTTAGGTCCCCATTATAGTACGGCACCCTTATGAAAAGGACCCCAAAAGGGACCCTAATTTAGAGAACTACCCATGTTATGGTTCTACCACAGCATCTCCGGAAAGCCACGGCGCGGTGAAGGTATCAGAGCTCATGCAAGGCATCTAACTCAACCAACGTACCGCGCAGCCTCAACTTTACCCGCCCGCACTGATGCTCTGTCATTTACGGGGGAAACTACCGGTTTTGAGATAATGTGGTTCCCTGGTTGCTTACTGTAAGACCCTAGCGGCCCTAGCAAGTAATGATATTTTGGGCTGTTGAAATACACCGAGTCTGGATGTGGATATTGGCCCGAACAGCCTCGAACCGAATAACCGAATATCGGGGTCGGAATAATTGCTAGCAGTATTCCCTCATAGCCCCGATCTATCTCTCTCTCTCTCTCTATAATATGTCTTTCTCTCTCTCTCTCTCCGACTTCTATTTGTCTATAAATGTGCATGCTGCATACCATGTTAAAGATATTGTATATTTTCTCCCACAGCCCGATACTAAGTCTCACTAAATACTAATGCTTCTATGCTACACCTTTCTGTCCTGGCCCTTGGCATGGATGCGACAGGTGGGAGAATCCCAACGAGAAGCTTCTAAGCTTGCATGCTTACCAGGACTTCTCTGCTGACTTTGAACCCGAGTTCTCACAAGTTTAGGCTGTAGGGTCGGGGTCTGGGGTTTAGTGGTTGTCAGGTTAAGCTTAAACCCGAAACCCTAAACCCCCTAAACCCTAGACCCCAAACCCTAAGCCCGAAACCCCAAACCCCCAAACCCTCAGTCCTAAACCCGAAACCCTAGGCCCTAAACCCTATAAAGCCTAAGCCCAAAAAGGCCCTAAACCCAAAGATGTAGAGATTTTTTTCCCAGAGAACCCAATACCCCTAAATTAAGAATATACCTTAAAATCATAATATTAAGGACCCTATAATTTAAGGTCTATTCCTTAATTAAGGCGTATTGGGTTCTCTGGGTAGAGAAGGAGCGATCATCCTGGGCCAACGATGCATTCGACATTCACAGGCCGGGGTCTGTCGGGATGACTGAAGAGACAGACCCAAAGAGCCCGATTTTAGGGTTTTGGGTTTAGGGTTTAGGGTTTAGGGTGAGGAAATTGCATACATCATCGTATGAAGCCTCGTATAATTTGAGGCATAATGTAGGGGCCTAGATAATTGCCTATATCATGTTGGGGGCTCCTTATTATACTTGTGGTATACTATACCCAAAACCCTATTTTAATTATTAAGGCCCCTCCATTACTCCTTAAGTAAGCGCTTTGGGGCTCTCTGGGGAATGCCGAGCTTCAGATTTCGGATGCTCGGCTCAGGGCTAAGGGTTGCGAGCTTCGGATCTTCGGCTAACCTAGACCCTTAAATGCAGGGTAAAGTTTCTGAAAGAAGTGGAGGGCGGCCAAGCCCCCCGAGCCGCAGGGGTGTGCTTAGAAGTGCTGAATCGTAGAAATAAAGACCCCTAAACCCTAAACCCTAAACCCTAAACCCTAAACCCTAAACTAAACTCCACCCCTCCGCTCCCTAAACCCTCCCACGCCTCCACTCTTTTCGGAGGGGTGGTGTTTGGAGGGGTGGAGGGGTGAGGGGGATCCGCTTATCTAAGATGGGCTTGGCGGCCCGGGCCCGAAGCCAACGGAGGTAGTATAAAGTAGCTCTTTAGGGAGTTTAAAATGGGTTTAGGGTTTAGGGTTTAGGGTTTTAAAATTCAGCATGTTGAAACTAAGTCACCGTAGTACTTGATGACTTCTGTTATGGTTAGGATCCTATAATATCCCGTAAAGTATGAAACTAGGACGACCAAAAAAGCAGTACAGTTAAGGGTCTAGGATAGGGTTCATAACCTGCAGCTAGAAACGGCCTACAATCTGGGGTCTGGTGTTGTGGGCTTCGAGCGCAGGCTTTGCGAAATACATTCAAGGCACTTCAGACAGTTCTCCCTCTTCAACCTAAACCCTAAACCCTAAACCCTAAACCCTAAAGCCTACAGACAGCTCGACACCTACAATGGCATCCCAGGAGCTCTGCATGCTAAGTTTTGCCGAGCAGACCTTGTTACAGCATGTCATAAGGGCAATGCCGGGGGGCCATACTTCACAGCTGCCCATATGCAGAACCCCAAACCCTAAACCCTAAACCCTAAACCCTGTTCTGTCGGCTCTTCAACCAACCCTGAATCCTAAACCCCAAACTGAAGGGATAAGTAGGGCTCTCCATGCATCAGAGGCCCTTGCACCAGCGCCTGGAGCGGCGGAAGCCAGACAAGGCAGGCTTCGTAGTGTGTTCCGCAAAAGGACCCAGTAGGGTTCAATGGTGTTTACAACCGGTGTGCAAGTAGATTCTGCATTACGGAGTAGAGCTCGTATTGTTCTTGTTGCGGAATCTTCCTACTTAATCTTCACACATCTTCAATTTAAGAGCTAAAACAGGCGACAGACATCCATCCACGTCGGATATCTTGCGCACTTTGGTATACAATTTCGGTGGACCGCTGTGAGGGTTCCGGATAACCCCTAGTGGTTGAACCCAAAGCGGCTCCGTCAGTGTAGGGTTTCGATTCTTTAATTCAAACACTACTATAACTTTGGAAAGTATCCCCCGTACATCATATAAGTACTTAGAATCCTTTGGGAATAGCAGGGATGTCCATGGAGGCTAAGCGTGTTAGAGCTTGGGAGTCGAACGGGATACTTCACGTCAAGCAGCGCGACTCTGCACTGCTCAACTATCTGGGTACTTCTCTAGACTAGGGTCCCTTTTAGGGTCCCTGTTGCAAGGGTGCCGTATTATTATACTTGGGACCGAAAGAGGGACTTTTTAGAGAACTACTGATCTGCATCCTTGGCGGAGAAAGTGCTCTTTGTGGCTTCCAAAGAACCCCAAAACCTGAAAGTCCTTACTGTAGGGACTATTTTTTGGGGGGTCCTTACTCTAATTATAGTATCATGGGCCCCAAAACCCTTTTCTGATTCTTAAGGCCTCTATATGAACCCTGAATCTGCAATGTTTTCCTGTGATTTGGGACTTTCCGAAAATAAGGGGTACCTTGTTTTGGGGTCCTTATAATAGGGATCCTACTATTTACAGTACTATATTAGGGTCCCCTATTTTCGGAAACCCCCAGAAAAGTTTCAGGGTTTAGTCAAAGGGCTCGGGTTT
>CAJNDV010008102.1:0-20357 GCA_905221635.1 Symbiodinium sp. CCMP2456 | reverse complement strand
ATTAGTGGGTGCGCCCCTATTCCTAAAGTAAAAGGCGCACCCACCGCGCGCACACTGTCCCTAAACCCTAAACCCTAAACCCTAAACACTAAACCCTATAAGCCCTAAACCCTAAACCCTAAAAAGGCTGTGCATCCCAAGCTCAAAGCTCGAAGTCCTAAATCTTCAAGACCAAACGCCTACGCCACGCCTTGGGATGGTTGGTAGCTGTTGCTACGACTTGGCTTTAGGGTTTAGGGTTTAGGGTTTAGGGTAGGGTTTAGGGTTTAGGGTTGGTTGGTAGCTGTTGCTACGACTTGGGGGATAGGGTCGGGGATGTAGTGCTGCAAGTTTGGCGTGTAGGGTGTAACGTATAGGTAGCTGTCAAAATTATGGTCCCTTTTGGGGGTACCCTAAATAATAGGTGCCGTATTATAATAAGGACCCAAAAAGGGACCATAATTTTGACAACCACCCGTATGGACTTCGGGTTCAGGACTGGGTTTGTTTTTTGTCGGGTTTTGTTGCTCAGGGTTTGCGGTGTATGGGTTTCAGGGTTTAGGCTTTTGCTAAGGAATTTTTGGGGGTGGTTGGGGGCTTAGGGCCGTGAGGCTGCAGCTAGTAGGAATTCATAAACCCTAAACCCTAAACCCCAAACCCTCCTGAAAGCCTGATCCGGTCAAAAAGCCCCTGACTCTTCCAGATATGTAGGACATCCAAGCCCAAAGCCCTAAACTACTTTGCTGAGGAGCTCCCTCGTAGAGATCTGCAAAACCTCGGCAAGGCTTCGAACAAAAATGCAAAACCATCCGAAGCTTCCGAACTTCATCCGAAGTGTCACACGCTGTGTGATTTGTAAGCTCCCAATTAAGTAAAGCCGACACCTGATATCTAAGCCCCAAGGTTTAGGGTTTAGATACGCATGAGCCTTCAGATAGTCTCCTTTTGCCAGGCTTGCAACTCGAATTCTTTGGTGCAGTGAGCACCAAGCTGAATCGAGATCGTGGCGACAGCATGAGGCTCGACAACTCCATGTGCGGGCTCCGTTGTTTTAACTTTACGGGTGATTTTGCAGGTACGTAGGCTCGGTTTAGCTCCCAATGTGGGCGAAAGTTGCGCGGGTGTTGCTGCTACTATGTTTGTTAATCTTTGTTTGCTGTAGGGTTTAGGACTTAAGCTCTCGTCCAAAATCTCTGCAACATGGTATCCCATGTCGTTTGAGAACTCTGGGTAGGGGCTGACCCGTACGTTCAAGACGGCAGGCTCGACTCTATGGCTAGAGTTGAGTCGAAATCCCACATGACGTTACATAACTGACTGCATTGTAGACAAGTAGAGTCTCTGTCTCTATAGTTGGAACTACTCTTATGCTTTGGGTAAGATGGGACCCTCTTGGAAGCGAAAACCCCGCTACCGTAATCCTGATAAGCCCTATAAGCCCGAAACCCTTTTTAAATCCTAAACCCTAAACCCTTTTAAATCCTAAACCCTAAACCCGAAACCCCGAGAAGGAAGATCGTCGCCAGGTAGTCGTGGATGCACGAGAACAGGGACTGCCAGCAAGGTTTCCGCCAAGCGGGCCCTTGCTGCCACGAGACTTCGAAAAGGGCATCGCTTTGTGTTAAAATTAGAGGATTCAGGCAGAATTTTGGGCGTAAGTTTTAAAGTTTTAAAGGTTCAGGAAGCTTACTTAAGGTTTGGTTCAAGGGTTGAGGGTTTCGATCTACGTGAAGACTGGATGTAGTACCAGATTCACCTGCCCGGCGTCTCACGTCTCACTCTGGAGTGGCAGGCAGATGATTATCAGGCTTAAGGCATGGTGGAGCTACAGGTTCGTTGTCTTCACTCCCTCTGCTTTAGTTTTTGCTGTTGAGTTGTTGGGTTTCCAGTCTTTGGTAGCTTTTCGGCTTCTGAGAAAACGTGTTTCCTGTGACCCCAAACCCTGCAAAATAGTAGGTTATGAGCTATGACCCCTTAATTGCCTTAATTAGTGGGTAGAACCCTTAAAACGGGACTTTTTGGATCCCCGGGGTGGAGCTGTTGAAAGTTTCGGTGTTATTTTAGCGCGCGGCTCAGTTCTGTGGGTGTCATGTTTCTCCCGTACCGCTCGGTTCCACGTTAGGCTGGCGCTTCTGTCGACTTGCTGTGGTGCCCTCGCATGTTCAGGGCTATAGCATGAAATTGCATCACTGGTTCAGGGTTTAGGGTCCGGACCTACGTGTTTATTTTGCTTCGGCCTGCCACTCCACACATTACAGGCTGGCGCGGCAGCCCACTCCAGGTTGTCCTACAGAAGAACATGAATGCGTCCCTTCCTTCTTCCAATAAGCACCTGAACTTCAGCGAACTTCAGCGCCCTGAACCTCCCAAAGCCTTCACTCCAAAGCCCAAGCCAAAAGTGCTTTCAGTAATAGCAGAACCCTAAGCTCTAAACTAAACGCTCGTACTCACGCTTAAATTTTATCGGAACCCCTATCTTTGGGGCTGGCTAGATAACCCTTTTTGGGGGACATAATTTCCTGCAATGGTTAAAGGGTTCACGTTTTTGGGGGCTAGGATACCCAGCTCCTCAGTTATTGTGAGCCTCACACGAACGAGTAAAGGAACGCGCTGTCATCACGGTTGCTGTCGTCATAGAAGTTTGGCCGTAAATGAACAATCTTAGTAGTAGAGTAGGTGACCTTCAACCCGTTTGGGCTTCTAGATCCCTACGGTTGATGATATGAACCCGGCGTCACCCATAATGAGGAACATACTATAATTCCCATAGTTTAGAGTCCTTAAGGTAATGCAGGATGTATATCATCAACAGTAGTAATCCCTAGTAGTTCCCTAGGCATACAGGACAAGTGAGCCATGGCATTCCTCGGTCCTGGAATCTGCTCCGTAGCTTCCCGAACCGAAACCACACAAAGTAAGCTTAGTAGTAGGGTTTAGGGTTGAGGGTTTAGGGTTTAGGGTAGAGCAAGTATCACCATTTTGGGGGCATTACAACCCCCTTGTTTTTGGTCCCAAAGGTGAACCTCTAGCTCCCCCATGGTTGTTGGGCAGCTTAGTTAGCAAGAAGCCCCAACTCTTCAAACTCTTGGGTTTGCGGTTTGGGGTTTACCTGGCCCGAACAGAACCTACCCTCTTGAAGGGCTTGCATACGGAAATCACGAGGAGGATCCCCAACATGTAGGTTTCTTAGGGCCCAGGTAGGTTCTCTGACGTTAGCTCCCCTGAACCCTACCCATAGGCCCTAAAGTAGTTCCTTTTTGGGGTTCATACATAGAATCCTTTAAGGTACCCCCAAAAAGGAACTACTATGGGGCCTAGGGGTAAGCCTAAACCCTCAAAGCCTAAAGCCGCAGCATGAGATCCCCAAGTCTGAACTCCTATGCCTTCGACTGTCGTGCGAAAGCTTCCAACCTGTGGGGTGTAGGGCTCCAGGGTCTAATGTAGGGCCTTACTAATTAGAGAGGGTTTATATTTTTAATAAAAAAAACCTTGCCAAACATATTGGCAATGATTTAGGCTTCGATACTAGTGGGCCGCTTGTCAACAAGGTCGCCCGAAGTTTCTGTCGCACCCTGGGGGGGGTCCAAGCGGTGGGTTGTTCCGATTGGCAGGGAAGTAATATATGGGCCTTAACAAGTAAAACAGGGTCTTGGGGCTGCTCATTATTCTTATAATCATATACCACCAAGCCCTGTTCCAATTATTAAGGCCCCTATATTGGGAGGGTTCAGAGTATGTGTTGGAACAAGAATACCCCGGCAGTGGCGATAGTTTCAAGGAGAACGAAAGTTTCGAAAGATAAGAAGATTTCAGCACCAAGATGCACAGGACCCACACTTGAAACTTATTCGCAATCCGATAACTTCAAGAGAGCTCAAGCCTTCAATCATGACCTTCAGCCGTGGCACGTTAAAATAGGGGTCTGAATAATTGCCTATACTAAGTTGAGGAGGGTACCTTATTATAAGAATAGTGTAATATACCCCAAAGCCCGAATCTGATTATTTGGGGCCCTACACTAGTTGGCTTAGTTTCGGTCGCAACGAACCCCCCAGGGCAGATTCGACGTTTCACCACTAGTGACCTCGATCGGGCATTGGAGCAAAGATCGGTTTCAGGGATGCGGCATGAGGGGGAGGGTTTCACTTGTTCTGTTCATGGAAAGTTTGTCAGGGTGGACTTTAGGTTTTGGGTTGTAGGGTCGAGGGTTTGAGCGATTAGGTTGAAGGTTGCATGGTCTGTTTTACAAAAAACGAAGCTTAAACCCGAAACCCCCTAAAAGTTATCCAGTACTCTTCCATGGGGGCTCCCCATTAAAACTTGATGGGTAGCTCTCTGAATTAGGGTCCCTTCTTAGGATCCGTTGTATAAGGGTGCCGTACTATATTGGGGACCTAAACGCCCTAATTTGGAGAACTACGCATATAATATGAATATAGCCATATATATATATACACACAGTATTAAGGCCCCTAGCCAGACCCTCAGCCCTAAACCCTGCGATAGCTGGTCTGAGAAGCAGTTGCTCCCACATTCGGCCTCCAAGCCCTACGACACTTCTGACGGAGCCATCACCTCCACCCCCCAAAACGGGGTCGGAATAGTTAGTAACTATTTGCATCTTGATATCACGTACCCCAGCACCCCTTATTCTACCTTTTCAGTCGCTGATATCAACCCTATACACCCACCTTACTCAGCCATCTGCCCACGCTGCGCAGTCTTCTCGTGACGTCTGACGGTGACGTCTGGGGCTTTGGACGAAACTCCGACGGACAGTTGGGCGTGGGTTGGGCCCTCAGCTGCAACAGCTCCCGTTTGGAGACCCAAAAAACCCAAGTACTAGTATAGTACCCAGAGGGTCCGAGTACCCAAATAGTAAGGTTTTAGGTCCCAAAATCCATACTCTGAATGGTTTTTGGGCCTTGAAACCCTACTATTTGGGTACTTGGACCCTTAGGGGTATATACTTTTGGCGCCCAAATACCTACTAAGTACCTACTATAGTGGCACTTGGACCCTTTGGGAGAATGCCATGGTGCTGCAGGTACACCCAAGCCGCAAGCAGTTCTTCTCCCCAGACTGCCCCTAACCATAAAGCCGGTAACCCAAAACCCTGAAACCTAAACCATAAACCCTAAACCCTAAACCCTAAACCCTAAACCCTAAACCCTACTTATACCACTTAGACCCTAAAGCCCGGTGGCACCCGTTATGATGCTTCCCTGCAACACAGGGTGTGGGCCCCTGAGCCGTGGAAAGATCTTATGCCCCACTATAGAAGCCTGAGCAATTAGGGTTTAGGGTTTAGGGTTTAGGGATTAGCAATAGATTGTCTAATATATCCCGACATCCCGTTCCGATTCATCAGGCCCCTATGTTACACTCCGAATCTTAGCATCCTGAACCCTAAGCCCTAAACCCTCCAAGTTACTGAGGCAGCGACCACGATGCCATGCGGCCACAGAGGGTGGATGTTTTTGGCGCAGTACAGGCGGGGCTTCGCAGCTGTGCTTCAGGGGTTGGGGCTTAGGGTTTGGGTTTTGGGTTTAGGTTTAGGGTTTAGGGTTTATACGGTTTAGGGTTTACGGTTTAGGGTTTAGGGTTGGGTTTAGGGCTCCAGGTGTATGACCATACAGTCAACCCCTAGCCTTGTACTAGTAGCATATGACGGACGAGCTTGGCAGGCAGGGGTGTGTTTGATGAGGGGCGCCGTAGGGCTAGGTGCCCAGTGGTTCTGGCATGGACGCGAAGATTCGGTCGGGCAGAGCCAAGCGCCACGAAGAGCTCCGTACCTTTGCATGATGCTTCTCGGCATATGGAATGTCAGGAATGCACCTTCCGCTGATCAAGCTAAACACCCTCGCAGTACAGTGAAACATAGGCAACCAGTCTTCAAACGTATACGGTGTATTTGTTTCGCAAGATCCCGCAATTGACTTCCCACCGACCCGTTGTTGTTCTGGCGTCGGCCTGCTCCCTCAACAGCCGCACTGTTCAATGTCCAGGCAACCAAGAGGGCTTGCGTAAGTTTGTAGCGTTTGTAGCCCATCCCGCTTCAAGTCATCATTGCTGGCATCTCTACTGCCCTGCATGTTGCTTGTATCAACGATGGCCTCCTTGCGGGAATCCGCGCCAATGCGCAGCGACTCTGACACGCAGTGGGTTTCGGGTATGTAAGAGGGTTTCGGGTCGATGGGTTTAGGGTTTAGGGTTTATAGGGTTCAGGGTTTAGGGTTTCGGGTCGATGGGTTCAGGGATTTGAGTGCATGTTGGTTCCACATCTCTGACCTGCAGCTGTTTTACAGTGTGCTACAGGGTAGTGCCGTTTGAATAGAGGACGCCGCCCGCACGTAGAAATGAGCCGCCCTCTGGACAAGGCCTGTCTTTATAGTGCTCTGAGGAATTGTGTTGTTTTTGTATTTTTGTATTATGACCAAGCTCCAACGGGTTGCTATTTCCAAACCTATTAGTTTTCATTAAGCATGTGAGTTGGTATCATGATAAAAACTCCCAAGGGATACTAAACTTAGTATTCGCATTATGGGCGCGTACTGAACCCTAAACCCCTAAACCCTAAACCCCTAAAGCCCTAAACCTTAAACCCTAAACCAAGTAAGCTGTCTGCTTTTGCCCGAATGGAGTTTCAAGTCTTCAGAGGTGGGTCAGGGGTTATAAACCTTAGAACATCAAGCCCAAATCCCCTAACATTGAGCCGTGAACCCTACCCTCAAATCTAACCTATACCTGTATCCCCAGACCCTACAAAATAGCAAGTTATAACACCTCAACAGGGGGTACTACCTCAAAAGCAGTAGGTTTTGGATCCCCAAGTATAGCTTACAACCCTGGCGTACCTCAATTACACCCTGAAGCTCCCAAATGTCCCAAAAGCAACTAACATCCCTTCGTTCGAGCCCCTTTTGAAAACGCTGTTGAAAGCCAAAAAATACGAGAACACCAACTTTCGGGATTAGGGTGAACCTTTAGGGCCAAAGTCCAGAAATCCTCTGGAGATCATCGGCAAAAACCCGCCTAGTGCCTTGGGTTGAACCCTAAACCCTAAGCACAAACCCTAACCCCTAAATGAGGCGGCTTCCGAAGCCAGGGTGTGGGATTTCTGCAGGGTCTTGCAGGACGGCCTCAGGTTCTTGAGACCCTAAACCCTAAACCCTAAACCCTAAACCCTAAACCCTAAGCCCTAAACCCTAAACCCTCATCTCAACCCCTACACCTTAGGCCGAAAGCCGAAGCTTTTCAAGCCCCCCTTTCATGGTTTAGAGTTTCGGGTTTTAAGGTTTAGGGTTTCGAAGTTTAGGGTTTCGAAGTTAGAGTTTCGGGTTTTAGGGTTTAGGGTTTCGAATTTAGGGTTTCGGGTTTTAGGGTTGAGGGTTTAGAATTTAGAGTTTCGGGTGTAAGGGTTTAGGGTTTAGAATTTAGGGTTTAGGGTTTAGAGTTTAGGGTATAGGGCACTATTTCCCTAAAGGTCTGGGACAATCCATAGAGAACGGAGTCTCCCTCTTGCCGGTGAGTTTAGGAGAGGTACTTTCCCTTGAGCCCCTTTTGCTTGGAAGTCGATTCTTGCAGATCTGTCACATGCTATGACCAAGTCTAGAAATCCGAAAGTCTAAACTCCAAACCTTGGCCCTAAATCCTAAACCCGAAACCCTGAATCCCAAACCAGAAAACCTTGAACGTCACCCCTGCGCCCCTTCCAGGATGTTGTCCAATGCACAGCGCAGGAGCATTGCCAAGGCGCGGCCATGTTCTTTGGAACAACACTAGGTTCTGAATTTGCTTGATGGGTTTAGGGTTTATGGTTTTTGATATATGAACAAAGATCATCTCGTTGCAGAGATTAAGTTCACCAGAGAAGAACGGGGTGCAGACGTTTATTGCTTAAAGTTTGCGTGAGGCTTCGCGAACATGCCCTGACCGAATACTCTGGAGAAGATGTTGAGAAGAGGTGCCCGGGTACCCCACAGTCCCTCGCCGTTAGATCCCTGGCCCCTATCCACAAAAAGTTGCACAACTTAATCGACAAGGTTCGAAACCCCAAATTTTACGCATAATACCCCCGCAAGCCTAAACCCTGAATCCTAAGGAGGATAATCTAAATCGCCTGGATCCCGAACTCCGAAAGTCTGAACCCCGAGCCCTGAAACCCTCAACCAATGAATTCGCGAAGCCCCGTCCGGCTTAGTTAAATGTGCTCCCTTAACACAAGCTCATCGGGTGTAGGCTTTAGGGTTAAGGGTTTAAGGCTAAAGGCATTGATTGGAGTTTACCTGAGGGTTTAAGGGCTTAAGGGTTTGAGGGTTTTGCGTGTTGGAAGCCGTCCTTGTTGCGTTCTTCGGATTCGAGACCTGTAAAACATGATCACAATCCCGCTACAACCGTCACCACGACGATCTGATTAATCACCCTAATCTGAAAGCAGAAGCCCCAGCCGCTGATGTCGGAGTACATTGTACTGTGCGGTTAACTTTATGGCGCTCTCTCTGTCTCTCTCTGTCTCTCTCTCTCTCTCTATATATATATATATATATCTGTGTATATGCAGGTGTTATAGGCTGATATTCAAAACCTTAACTCGCAACCTTAAACCCTATTAAATCTCAACCCCAAAACCCCAAAACCAATCCTCAAGCCCTAAACCCTCAACCTCCCGAAATCCTCACCGCCCCTGAAGAAGGCGAGCCTTCCCACTTTCTGGATGTCGATCTCCGGCCGCTCCTGCTAGACAAGGCCGCCACGGTTTAGGGTTTAGGGTTTAGGGTTTAGGGTTACGGTTTTGATTTAATTCAGGATTACCGTTGTCATTCTTTCAGGTGTAGGGTAATCTTATGTTCTATAGTGGAGCTATTCAGGGACCAGAATCGACAATTTTTCTAAGTCATGTACAACCTCCACATCTCTCGTGCCGTTTCGAACTGTGCCCATCGCCCATTTCCCATGCGTAGTAGGACGAACGCGAGGGGTCCCCAAGACCCAAGAATCAAGTACTCCCTAAAGGGTCCTATGTACTGTTATGGGGGATGCTTCCCTAAATCATAATGGTAATTCCTAGTATAGACACTCTACATTCTTACAATCTACTATATGGGTACATAGGACCCTTCGGGCTCGGATTTCGGATATCAGTTATGCAAGGAGGTTTCTTGGAGCGCTTGTTGATTATGGTGTAATGTAGGGGCCTTAATAATTAGAATAGGGTTTTGCGGGCTCCTTTATGTAATTATAGTATAGTATACTCCAAGCCCTATTCTAATTCTTGAGGCCCCTATAGTAGTCGGAGCCTTAAGGGGGAAGCGACGTTTGGCTGATCGCTGCAGAACGCAAACTGAGGGGCTGAGTAGGCAACCTTGAACTTTCTGGGGTTGAATCTTAGGGTCTGAGGGTTTAGGATTTAGAATCTTATCCTACTGCTATGGTTGAAGAAGGTTCATCCTTTTCTTTGGGGGGGCCTGGGGTATTCAGGACCCTAAACCCCATAAGCCCGAAGTAAGTATGGCGTATAAGGGTTTGGGGGGTTGATATTAGAGCTCAGGGCAAAGAGTCTGCGACTTTTGTTCAGGGTTTAGGGCTTTAGGGTTTACGGTTTGTCGCGGTAATATACGTAGGGGCCTCAATAATTAAACTAGGGTTTTGGGTTATTTCGTACAAGAATTAACATCAGGAGCCCCCCCAACCTGTTCTAATTAGTAAGGCCCCTACATTACATCGATTGCATTCGATTGCCTTCCGGTCGAATCGAAGAGGCCATGGAGGCAAAAAATGCAAGATAAATCAAATTACGCATGGTTCTAGATTCGAAATACAAAATAAATAAGCCCTATAAGCCCTAGACGAGCTTAACCACAGAGGATGGCGACTACAAGTTCGATGCCTTCGCGAAGGCCGGAGATTTGGGGATGTAGGGGTTTCTGGATTTTAGGTCTTGCGTTTCTAGGCTTCGGGATTGCGGATGCAGTGTGGTGTGTTTCGATTGAGGTGTTGGCGTAGCCGTGTGTGACGGCGGCACGAAGCTACGTAATTGCAGAATACACCCTTAAGCCTCAAACCTGAAGCCCCAAAAGCCCCAAGCAGGGTTTGTGAACACATGTTGCAGCATGAACGTGCTTGGGGAACGAACTTGTCAGTAGAAGAAGAAGCATGATTCCAAATGCTTGACTCTTGAAGGCTGCTATCGTATACAAGTCCGGGGACTCGTGAAACTCGTTCCTTTGTATACTATTTTTATGGCGTGCAGTAGGCCAGTTGCTCACTTGTTGATTCTTGCCTACCCAGAGGCCCCATATAGTAGTTCTTTTTTGGGATTACCGAAGATTACCGAATAGGATCCTAAATATAAGGCACAAAAAAGGAACTACTATGGGGCCTATGGGTATAAGGGTATAACCCAAAGGGTCCAAGTACTAGTATAGTATATACTTTTGGGGCCCAAATACTTACTAAGTACCTACTAAAGTGGTACTTGGACCCTTGTATAAGGTGCACATGGGAGTTTCCGAAAATAAGGGGTACCTTCTGTTGGGGTTCTTATTAATAAGGATCCTACTATTTGGGGTACTATATTAGGGTCCCCTAGTTTCGGAACCCCCCACATCGAAACTCATGGGAAGTCTGGTATTTGACCTACTCATAGCGTGCAGGGAGGTTCCATGGATCGCCGGCCTTCTGCTTCATAAGAGATCTGAACTTAGGGTGTAGGGTTTATAGGGTTTATAGGGTTTATAGGGTTTATAGGGTTTATAGGGTTTATAGTGTTTATAGGGTTTAGGGTTTAGGGTTTAGGGTTTGGGCCTTCCTGGGTTCAAGGGTCTTTGCCTCTTTTGTCGCAGATGCGCCACCTCGAAACCCCATGGAGTCACTCTGCATAGAAGGGGCCTGACAATGCATTGTTGACGAGGGGACTGGTTTAAAATTGCTCGTATGTACGTAGCGCAGAAGGTTCAGTTTCTCAGTATCATTCACAGATTGATCGCGTGAGGCCCATGCCCAGCCGCATTGGTGAACAATAGTCTTAACATTCTTGTACTACTAATCAGAATAACCGCAATAACGATTGATGCTAATCACAAATACGACCCAAATAACCGAGCAGACTTCCTGCCGTGCTTTCCGGAGTATAGCCTCTTCGTTGCACGGTTGCCGGCATGAAAGTTCCACAAGAAGTTTCGGAAGCTTCTTAGGGTTTAATGTCGGGGCCTTAACAATTAGAATAGGGTTTTGGGGTAATGTGCCGGCCCGTGTAATAGCATGGGCTTCTATAGTGCGCTTTTCCTTATTCAAGCCGGAACCAAAAAGAGACGGTCTAATTAATGCGTTTGTTTTTGGGCCTGGCAACTTTTTGTTGGTTGTGTTGCTTGTCTTCTAGTAACAGCCCTTACCTAAACCCCCCCTCCAAACCCTAAAACCCTGGCCCTGAAGCCCGGAACTCTCCCCAAGCCCGAAACAACACGCAAGCCTAAACTGCCTAAAGCCTGAACCGTCAAACCTCAACCCTAAACCCTCAAACCCTAACCATACTGTCTGCCCTACTACTGTACTACTACTGTACTACTACTGTACTACTGTACTACTAGTTACTAGTGTATTATTCTGGCACTACTGTACTACTACTGTACTACTGCACAGCACCAGGCCTCAGATTTCTTCGATTGTGGTGGGGAGTGTAGGCTGGAGGGAAAAGTCTTCAATATGAAAGGATTTTAGTGGTGATCAGTATCTTGGAGTGATTGGGGCTTGGTTTCGAGCTTTTGGTCATCCCAAGCTCCGCTACACAGCTGCAGGTACACCCAAACTACTACTGTACTACTACTGTGCCATTACTGTACTACTACTGTACTACTGCACTACTACTACTACTACTACCACCACTACTACTACTGTAAGCCACCCAGACCCCAAGCCAACCCAAGAGCCCCCAATCTGCCGAACCTTACTCCAGGGGGTCACGGATCCCAGATTATTCAAGCCAAACCATTTTGGTTGTGGGGGGCCATTAATCGGGCCGCGACATACTATACTATAACTACGACAAAGAGCCCCAAAAATAATATTGGTTGTTATTTGTAGGCCCCTATATTAGGGTTGGCGTTGGGGAAGGTTCACAGGACGCCCTCCGCCATTTACTTGCTTGATGCACAAGGGGGCCACCAGACATATATTATATTATGTTGAGTCGGGGTTCCAGCTCCCAACCATGGTATCGCTGTGCATATTTGTAGATAGATTGATAGAAAAAAGATAGATTCATCATGTATATAAAGACATATTTAGATGTTTATACAGTTTGTAGTTTGTGTAGGTATGTATGTATGTATGTATGTATGTATGTATGTATGTATATATATACACACGTTTATGTGTGTGTACAAGTGCATATATATATATATATGCACACGTAGACGCAAAGCAGTTGGCTACGAAATCTGTCGCACTATAGTCTGTCTGTCGCCTGAAGCCCGAAGAGCTAGCTATTTTTGCGAGTCATGCATTGCGGACTCCCGAACAACTTCAGCTGCTGCACATGGACGTTACTTGGACATGATCTACCGTACATGCAACAGCTCTGATCTACCGGGCACCGTACATGCAACAGCTGTGAGTTGTGAAACTGCGCGGTTGCGAGCATCGCCGCAAAGATGCGCTACGGAACTTTATGTGATTCTCATCTCAATGCTGCATCCTCATTCCCCGAGCAGGAGGCTTTGTGCACTGAACAGACCAGGAAGCGTTTGGGCCAGCCTGTGCCAGGACCTGCGTGGTTTTCAGGTTCGGGTTGTGGATTTCGCTGATTTCGCAGCTTTATTTTCATTCTGAAGACCGCCGATTGTTCCTATGGCATATACCCACGAACCCGGGAAAACATACGTGATTGCACATAGACAGTATATGCATAAGGCTTCAATACCAATGTCTCCTTGACAAAGTCGGCATGGACCTCCCAAAATGACGATCCTTTACATGTACAACCGCTGGATGTACCGCAACAGCAACAGATCGAAAAGACTCTTGCGTAAGTTTCCTCAAGATACTCACAAGGATAGGTATGGTATTAACGTCCCTGGGCCGCATAAGTGCCAGGTTGAGGGGCGAGCTTGGACGTGGTAGCTGTTTTAGCTCCTTCTGATTGCAGGAGGGACCAAGCGCTTCTGCAGCGATCGATGAGCACAGAACCCAGCCGAGCTGGCACGAGCGGTGCAATGTAATATGTAACCCGACTAAGTACTATGAATCTTCATCTTTATCAACCCTAACCCACACCCTTTGTGTTGGGAGGTCACGGGCTTGCGTAATCGGGTTACGACATGATATGAGTTTCACTTGTGGTTAAGGCTCCTGATTGTAGACTTTGCTTACATCGTTTGCGCATCCCGAAACCTCCAACAGTCCTGCAGCCAAACAGTATTGTTTGGGGTTTGCCCACGACTGCACTTAAGGTACGAGGTCCAGGGATAAGTGGCTCGTCGTTCGGCTACAGGTGAAATGTCAGTGCTGGCTGAAGAGAGTTCAGATGCTCAATGCTGCAGATGCACAGAGGCATGCCTACAGATGTTGCCTTCAGCAGCGCACATGCTTGGAGGTTCGAGTTTCTGCATCCGCATGGTATTGACCTGTCTCGTCGCATTGGCCAGATGCTGGCGTAGCAGCAGCATCAGCATCACCAGAGGCAGCAGCAGTACTGACATTCTCATTCGTTATCAGTCAATCAATTACAACTTCATGAAATTATTACGACCGGTATGTTTTTGTTTTAAATAGTGTTGTCACAACCATTAGTATCAGTGTATTAGTTCGTCGTATACTTGTTAGCAGTAGTAGCACTGCCATTACTTTTGTTGCTATTGTTGTTTGAGTAGTTTTTAATTAGAAGCCGTAGTTAGAGGAGGAGAAGCAGCAGCAGGAGTAGTAGCAACTGGTAGTAGCAGGAGTAGTCGTGGTAGTGGTGGTAGCTGTAGTGGTCGTGGTAGTGGTTGTGCTTGGCATTGCTGTTCTTAAAATCTTAACGACAATTGGTTTTGTCGCAGCTCGTTGCTCCGAAGGTCTCCGACTCACCCACTTCCGACTGTTGCTGGACTCGCTTTTGTGTTGCACGTGCCAATATCCCACGCATAGCTCCAGCAAAACACTTGTTTGACTGCTTGGGACAAGTATATGAAGAAGCTGAAGGCAAGCTGCGCATCCGAATGCCGCAAGGATCAGCCTCTGGCTCGTACAAAAAACAGCTATTTTAATTTGCCGGAATTCGCACTCCCCATGCAAAGACTGCATCCGTCGGCGCATAGCGACTGGGACAGCGGTTTGGGAACTTTCTTTCATGGAGTTGCTTGGCCCTCCACCGCCATCGCAACGGCTCGGAATGGAAACTCTAGGACCCTAGGACTTTGAGACCAAGCCTTTTCAGAGACTCCTTTAGGGCTCACGGTCGAGCGTTATAGGATTCAAAAGGTTTCACGGATTAGGGTTTATAATAGGGTTTCGTATTTGAGGAAGCTTCTTGAAACCATTTAGAGATCTTTCATGGGATTCTCATCCCGTGGGTATTGAAACCTCTTGGTCCAGCACCCTACAATCCTCGAGTCCGCGTTGCCCTAAACCCTAAA
The DNA here is from genome assembly GCA_905221635.1 of Symbiodinium sp. CCMP2456. Taxonomy (NCBI): domain Eukaryota; class Dinophyceae; order Suessiales; family Symbiodiniaceae; genus Symbiodinium; species Symbiodinium sp. CCMP2456. The sequence continues at coordinate 5,766 of CAJNDV010008102.1, read as the reverse complement.
CTTCCAAGGAGCTCAAAAAAAAAACCTAAACCCTAAACCTTAACCTGGGGATTCCTGCAACCCTCAACCGGAAGCTGTGCCTCGCCTCGCCCCGAGTTTAGGGGGTTTTCGAATGTAACCCTAAGGGTCCAAGTGCCTAATCTTAATTAGCCAGTAGGAGAACTTTAGATTTTTTGGCCTTATATATTTGGTCTATCCTAAAAAGTTTGAACTTTTTTGGGCTTGGTTGTTGAAGAAGAGGGTAATAATCATATACTCTCCCAAATAGTAACCTACATAACTACGATCCGAAGCCTAAGTACCTGATCATTGGGTCTTTTGGACCCTTGGGGTAAGGGCCAGTAGGAACCCAAAGTTGCTAAGTTGAAAGTTTAGGTTTTGGTGAACAAGACCTGTCCTAAATACTCCCGCCTGAAAGACTCTGCAGACAAAAGACATCCCAAGTCGGGCAGTCCGTAGGTTGCAAGATGCTGGGCGTGTAAGGTTTACGGGGGTGAAGTTTAGAGATGGCAAGGATGGAGTGGCATCAAAGCAAGATCCATGTCACATCAAGGCATTCCTGGCTTTCCTGGGACTTTTCATCATGTTCTGAGGCCTTCGGCAGCCGGAACACGGAAACCCTAAACCTAAAACCCTAAACCCTATAAGCCATAAACCCTAAAACCACCTAAACCCAAAGCCCCTATAGACTGTAGACATTAATTAAATGGACGCCAGCCCCAAACCCGAAAGCCTGAATCCCAGACCCTTAAAATATTCTGAAACAGGCTTCAGACCACACGCTGAAGCCTTAAACCCTTTAAGCCTTAAGCCTTATTAGGCCTAAATCCAAAAACCCTAAACCCTAAACCCCAAGACACCCGAAACCCTAAACCCTAACCTCAAACCCGAATAAACCCTGAACCCTAAACCCCAAACCTAAATCCCGAAACCCTAAACCCCAAGACTAAGCCCCTAAGCTTAAGATCGCCAGTCCTCCACCGGCAGTCGCCTGGCCGAGTGCGCAGCAGGTGAAGCGGGTTTAGGGTTTAGGGGTTTAGGGTCTAAATAGGGTTAGGGGTCTAGGGGTTTAGGGTTTAGGGGTTTAGGGTCTAAATAGGGTTAGTGGGTTAGGGGTTTAGGGTTTGGGGCCTGGGGGTTTAGGGTTAAGGAGTTTCGGGTCTAAATAGGGTTCGGGGTTGAGGGGTTTAGGGTTTAGGGGTTTAGGGTTCATGGCTTAGAAGTTTAGGGTTTATGGGGGTCTAGGGTTTAGCGGCATCTCGCGGAAGACGCTTCCACTGATATCTTCCCACCAAGAGACGACCTGGAATCCGGATGTGGTTGTTCTAGGGTTTGGGGTCTATATATATATATATACATATTGAGTTTCAGGTTCAGGACTTTCAGGTAGTTTGTGGTTGGAGGTGTTGGATACCATTCTCTTGTTGCCTTCAAATGTTGTTTGCCTGCTTGCTTGCCTGCCTGCCTGCCTTGCATGAAACCCCCGCTCGCTCCCTTGTTTTGGTTGATTTTCTTGCCGGTTTCCCTCCTTCCGTGTTTGTTGATGCACGCGCCTACTGCCACCATTGTAATCGTGCTGTCGCTGGTTTTCGTGTTTCGGAGACAGGCTGCTCGTTTCAGGTTTCACGGTTTGGGGTTATTATGTAATGTATCGAGGCCTGAATACTTGCCAAAACTCTTCCTTAGGGTTCCAATTATAGTTATAGCACAGTACTTCCCAAACCTCCTCCCAAAACCCCACACAAACTCTTATAAGTTGTCCTACTGAATGCCTCAAGTTCAGCTCCCCAAAACGACAGGATAGAAGAGTAGGTCGGCAACCCCGAAACCGTTGTCTAAAATTTAGAGGCCACACCTATATTTCTACTCTGAACGAAGTGAGAGATGGTCGTTGGGACCAAGGAGCGTAGCCCTAAACCCTAGACCCTAAACCCTAAACCCTAAACCCTGAGCAGTAGGAGTCTGAAGTTTCGGGGTCCAGGCGCCCTGAGGCCCAATGAGCTCAGCAAGGGGTGGGAAGAGGCGCACAGCCACGGGCTGCTGACGAGGGGCCGCTGTCAAGCGACAAGGGATGCTGCAGCTTCACCTTCTCTACTCCTACACCCTAAACCTTCTAAACCCTAAACCCTAAACCGGTTTAGGGTCCTGGTTCATTCAAAGGTGGGAAGATTAGGAAAAGGCGGGTTGGATGTGGACCCTAAGGCCCAGACCCCCCTTTGCCTTAACAAACAGGGCTGCCATCGGGCCTGCACGTGGAAGTGCAGGTTTCTGATGATCAGTGTGTCTGCATTCACGGATAATTTGTTTGCGAGGTTTGAAGGTTTGCCGTGCGGTCCGTGAAATGAAAAGCGAGTTCCAGCGGTAAGTGGTGCCTCTGATTTTCCTAATCTTGTTGAGTTTCGATTTGATACTTCGCGGCAGTGGCTAACCGCGCATAGGCAAGTTTACGGCGATCATGATGACATGGTTGGCTTGTTTCCAGGATTCTGCACGAGTTTTGCATCGCATACACTAGGAGGTGTAGTTGGGAATTCAGATTCGTCGGTTGACGGGTCTGGTAGGGTGTCGGGCTTGTTTTTCGAAGGGTGAGGCTGCTTAAGCTTACAGCTGCAGCGTGTAAACTATTGCACCGAATACCATGAATCCTAAAGCCTGAACCCAACGCTCTACGCGATAAGACACAACGCTTAAACCCTAAAGCCTAAAACCTGAATCTCGCTCTGCATTGTACATCCTGGTGGAGCTGCAGCCAGTTTCTCTTCAAATTCGTTTCGCGGCATGAGCTGCACAGCCAGCCACAATGAGGTACTGTACGTACCATAAGCTTTAAATCCTTACTCTAAACCCCAGCCTTCTATATCGGAAACCGTAACCCGAGTCGCGCTTTTTGCTGTCACCATGGCCATTATCACCATATCTGGCAGGAGGATCCGTGTGTTCACCCAGAAGGGACGACGTCCCTCAAAAGGTAATGCGGGTGTAGGATGGTTGAGGTTCTGACTCAAGACAAATCAACTCGGCTAGCAAATGGCTCTGACCGCATGTGCCTCGTTGTTTCAATGCAAGCGCGCTCAGAAGTGATGCAGCGAACGAAGTTAATGGGGCCCATTTGGGAGCGTCGTCTGTGCCAGGACTTCCCATAATGAGTGTGTAAACTGCTGGAACCCAAAAATCTTGAACTCCAAATAATCCGGTACTAAGCTTGTCACTAAACCCTAAACCCCTTAGTAAATACGGGTCCGGTGAGTCATTGAGGCCGAGCCTAACCAACACCTTCCTTGAAGATCGCATTGAGAATCCAAGCCCCCAAGGCTCATGAAAGATTGGTTACAAACTCCAAGGACAGACGCGCCACTACATGTGGGTGGTTGTCAAAATTATGGTCCCTTTTTGGGTCCCTAATATAATACGGCACCTAATATTTATTTAGGGTACCCAAAAAGGGACCCTAATTTTGACAACCACCCATGTAGCTTTAAAGTGTACAGCCGGGAGCTTTTAGCGTTCTGGCCAGATGACGTCCCTCCAGCGGACCTCCAAAGAACAGGCGATGATGGAAAAGGTATTTGGGACTTTCGTAGGGCTCTGCGGCTTCTACAATGGTAGACCCAATCTGCAAACCTTAGCCGGCTTCTGTAGAGCTTGCTGCAAAGCATTCTGGCTGAAGCTAAAATGGCGACGAGTCGATAAAACAATCCTTCGGGCCATCTGCAAACTGGAGCCTTTCCTGTCGGGTCTGGACCCCGTCGCCGAAACACCAGTCCTAAATGTTCTCAGCCATTCCCCGAACTTCCCGCATTATCCCCAAACCCCGTAGCAGAGACATGAGATAGAGACGCTGGGTCATCTAGCTTTCTTGTGAATTCCGGGAGTCTCTCACTCGAAAGGTAAAGTTGAATGAATTTCTTCGAAGCTGTCCAGTAGTCCAGTATGTACAAGCGGTCGCCGCTGAAGATACACACCCGTAGAGATTTGCGGCAGGCCGCCTGTGGCGCAGATCATTCCCTCATCCTCACGGAGGACAGATTTGAGTAGATCGCTTCGGGTTCAGAAATGAAATTTAGCACATGACGTTACCATGGCCGTTGCTTTTTACAGTAATAGCCTGAACAAATTCGACGATGCTGTGAAACGCAGGGGTGATGTCAGGGAGGTGTTGTGCGGAGAGGGATGCTCGCAGACTGAGTCTCCATCCACGGGAAACTTCCGTCCATTTCTGTTTCTAAATACACCACACAAAGCCCTACTGCATTTCACGAGTTATGCCAGGGCCGTGTGCCTGCCAAACTCAGCCCCCAAACCCTTTATAATTATCTAATCTAAACCTTAGCCCAGCAGTAAAAAAGTCTAGGCCCAGAGCCACTTCATCCGAAAGAAGCCATGCCCGGACACCCCGAAATTGGGCCCCATAGCAGCAGGACGGCAGCATTTGGGCGTGTGGAAGAGGCCTGGAGCAAACCGTGGCCAGTCGTATCTTGGGCTTTGGAGTTTCAGGGCGCTTGTAACCGAAATATATCCAAGGGCTTATGAGGGTGTTGTAACGGTTTAGTGCGTATGTAGAAAACTGTATTAAACACACATATATATATATACACACGTATTTATATACATATATATATATATACACACATATACACCATGGATTTATCAGGGTTTTGAGGGAGGGCTTTTGATCAGGGCTTCACCAAGTGTCGCGTGGACTTCGGTGATTTCAACGAGGAATAGGTTTCTTCCTTCTCAGCACCGAGCAGTCTGAAGCTTGAACCCCAGAATCTGAGTCTCCACACCTCCGAACCAAGTGCCCTGAGTGCTTCCCGCCTTAGCCCAAAGCCCCGAACCGAGAACGCAACATCGGAAGCAGAAACTCCCTCACCCAGCTACTGGAGGCACGGAGGGGCAGCTCGGCATCGAGCTCTCCGCCATGCCCTCAGTCTTCAGATAGTCGTCTGTCACAGGCTTCGGTTCAAGGGCCAGGGGGTTTAGGAGTTTTGTGTGGGGTTTAGACTTTATAGCAGGTTGGGTGTAGGATGTATTCTGGTCGGGGTTAGTTAGGTTCAGTCCAGGGTTCAAGGCTGAAAGGGGCAGAGGAGTGATCCTCGGCGGGTCCTGATTCTGCACACCTGTCTAAAGCTTCTTGCGTATATCGTAAAAAGCTAGAGATTGTAAAGTTAAAGGATGTTAAAGGCTGCTTGGTGTGCTGGGCGTCTGTAGTGTGTTCCTGAGTGAGTGGGGGGCGAGAATTCAGTGACCCCCTTTTTCAGACATCTCAAGCATGTTTGAAAGTTCGATATATGCACTGCAGCCTCTCCTTGAACTTACGCTTCAGACTTCTCACTCCCAACTCAGCACCCCAACCATAAACCCTAAACCCTAAACCATAAACTGGCAATTGTCAACCCTAGAGGCCCTCAGCTCCTAAACCCCTAAACTCTACACAAGCCCTCAACCCCCAAGCCCCAAGCCCTATACACCCTAAACCCTAGACCCCTAGCCCCTGCGACCCTCTACCCTATACCCTACCCTAGACCCTAAACCCTAAACCCTAAACCCTAAACCCTAAACCTTATCCAAAACCCTACTCCTAAACCCAAAACCCTGAACCGTATCCAAAACCCTAAACCGAGAACCCTAAACCAAATCCAAAACCCAAAAAAGCCCTATAAACTTAATCCAAAACCCTAAACCTTAAACAACTTAAACCTAATCCAAAACCCTAGACCTTAGACCCTATCCAAAACCCTAAACCCTAAACCTTATCCAAAACCC
>CAJNDV010008091.1:63775-86225 GCA_905221635.1 Symbiodinium sp. CCMP2456 | reverse complement strand
GGGTAAGGAAGGACGGGAAGTATGACTCAGGCGGTCTGCGAACTCACGGTTCCAGACGAGGTGGGTAGGCACACATATACCGGGACCTGTCAGTGATGAGGCAGATGAATGTACTGATGATTGGGCGCACCACCAGAGCACAAACCATGGTAGATACAAATTAAACCCTAAACCCTGAACCCTAGACCCTAAACCCAACTCCTTGAATTGCAGGTGGCGGCAGCCCCCACGTTAAAGACCGTAGTCTAGGTAACTGACTACTCCTAGACTTCTCGAACCCACAAATCCTAAACCACAAGATATAGGTAGTTCTCTAAATTAGGGTCCCTTTTGAGGTCCCCAATATAGTACGGCACCCCCATAATAAGGACACCCAAAGGAACCCTAACTCAGAAAACTACCCATATAGTTTGAACTGAAATCCGCCAATGCTAGGCCAGACTGAAGGATTCATATCAACCCCTCAATCTCAAACACTAAAGCCGCTTAAAAGCAACAAAGGTCCGAACTCCGGGCTTGGGGATTAAGGGCTGTAGATCTTAGGGGCTGTATGGTCCCAGTCGAAACCTTCTAGAACCCCATCACAAACTCCTATGATGCCTTCCTAGACCCTCAAGACTAAGCCCTTAACCATAAACCCGGCCCTAAACCGCATACCCTGTCCCTGTAACCCCTAAACCCTAAACCCTAAACCTAAAATCGTCCACCCCAGGCCTTGCTAGATGAGCGGACCAGACCAGACCACTGGACGAGCCGAGACTCGATAGCTTCCACCCAGACGCCCCAACCTTGCACCTTCGGATTGCTAAACAATTAGGATACTTAAAGGATCATGGGACTTAGTAACTGAGGTTAGTATTAGGGTAACTATACTTATAGCTACTTATAACCCCAATTAAGGTACTTATAGCCACTTACTAAGTCCCATGATCCTCCAAGTAAGGTTTCTTAAAGGGCTCCTTGCACAGGATTACTTTATAAGGATTGAAGCGCCTGTTTTCCCTAAGCATTTTTGGCTGTTGCAAACACGTGCTGCGTAGCAGGCGCGGGACTTATGAATGTCGGTGGTCCCTAAGAACTCTTAAGACCGTTTCTTCATGATATACCTATAGTCTCCGTTGCAGTTCCTTTTTGGAGGCTCCCTTATAGACCCTAAATATAAACTACAATAAAGACTATAGGCTGTAGGTATTGATGATAATTAGCATTATCCTCGCCATCACCACATCGTTTTGCACTATGTTGTGCAAAGTGGCACACTGCTGCAAAAGCCAGTCTGTTGAGCGTGCTTCCACAAGGTATCACCACTTACATCTTATGCCGGAAAGGTCTGTGAAACATCCTTCTGCAGTATGCTGTATAAAGTGACGAGACACTGTAAATGCTAGTGGTTTGGGCATGCTCGCACGAGGCATGAATGCTTGTGATAGTGCATCAATGTTGATAAAGTGGCAAAAACGCTACAAATGCCGGTATTTTGAGCATGGTCGCCGTTAGAATCCCTCACACCCCAACACCGAAAAGCGGACAAAGCGACAGGAGGCACCAACACCTACTAAAAGTAATGAATACGCGTGTTGAGTATTCCTGTACTATTTCGAGAGAATGCTATTCTTAGCAATTTAGGGTTTAGGGGGTAAGGTTTGAAGTTTCGCTTTGGTTGTTTTACGGGCTTGAGTTTCTCTTTGGTTGTATTTGAGCTGCTCCCCAAGGGGCTGCTTTTAACTGCTTAAACGATGCTCTTGTGTTTGTCGTTTCCTGGCCCCTTGCGCTGTAGACGTATAGGAAGATGGGTTTGCAGAGCCGGATGGTTTCACGATGTAAGCCGGGACGAATCGCGATGCAAGCCCGGAGGGTTTCGCGAGGGCAGAGGGCAGAGAGGATGGAGGGCAAAGAAGGATAGAGACGGACAGAGGAGAGTAATATAGGGGCCCTAATAATTAGAACAGGGTCTTGGGGCCCACTATATTCTAATTGCAATAAGGAGCCCCCAAAAGAATATAGGTAATCATTAAGGCCCCTATATTAGAAGGGCAGAACACAAAGTCAAAGGAGAGGGCACAGAAAGCTCAAGTCAGCCCCAGCGCCAGGCCAGCCCAGACCAACCGACAATCAAGATTTGTTACAGGCAAAAAGAGCTCCGAACTGTCGATAAAAACTTTTAGTCTCAAACCCTAAACCCTAAACCCTAGAACCCAAACTCCTAAACCCTAAACCCTAGAACCTAGAACCCTAAACCCTGAACCCTAGAACCCTAAACACTACACCCTAGAACGCTAAACCCTAAACCCTAAATCCCCTGAACCCTAAATTACCCTAAACCTTTAACCCTAAACCCTAAACCCCCTGAACCCCAGAACCCTAGAACCCCCTTAACCCTAAACCCTAAATTACCCTAAACCCTAAACCCTAAATTACCCTAAACCATACTAAACGGGAAGCCGGGGGTCTGGAAAAGACCCGCCTGCTCCATGACTTTCGACTTGACCTGCTTCAGTGGGGTTTAGGATTGGGGGTTTAGGGTTTAGGGTTGAGGGGTTTAGGGGTTTGGGGGTTAGGGTTTAGGGTTTAGGAGGGGTTTGAGGTTTAGGGTTTAGGGGTTTAGGGTTTAGGATTAGGGGGCACCCTTGAAATATAGACCCTCTCAATAAGGTCCTTTTTTTCAGAGAGCCAGAAACAGGGTTCAGAAGGGTCCCCTTCAAGGGGTCCCCCTAATACTACCTGCGTGGACTTTGGTTTCTGGCTTTGGGTCTTCAAGGGTTTAGGGTTTCGGGGCTAGGGCTTAGGGTTCAGGGTTAGTTTTTTATTTTTAGGGTTTAGGTTTAGGGTTTAGGGTCAGGGTTCAGAAGTTTGGGATTTACAAGTTTAGGGTTTAGGCGTCTTCAAAGGTTTAAAGTATGCAGGTTTTGCTGGACATGCTATCCCTAAAATGGGCAGTTGCCTGCCGTGATGGTATTCTGGCTACAGAGAACAACCACCAAGTGAACCCGCTTGAAAAGTTCGCAGCTTGTGGCTCTTGGCATTATATTAAACATTTCAGGGCTTTGTGCAAAGATGCTCGCATGTGTTGGGATGGGGCTGTCTCGTTTCCTGTGCAAACGACAAACCTGCATCGCAACAACAAGCCAGCAGTTTCGAAGAATCGCAGCGTCTCTTTTCGATCTCTGGGAAAGCTTTCCCTTACCATCGACAGAGCTTGAGATCTCGCGATCTGCATTCGACCTCAAACCTCACGGTGGGCTTTTTGTCAGCCTCGTTTTGAAACAGGAATCCCTATGGACAAAGAAAGCAAGCCAATCGACAGTGGGTTGTCGAGGTCGTTGTCGTGATCGTGATCCTAGTGCTGGTACTGGTACTGGTACCGGCAGTTAGCAGTAGCAGAAGCAGTAGCAGGAGCAGCAGCAGCTCCAGCATCGGCAGCATCAGCATCAGCATCGGCATCATCAGCATCGGCAGCAGCAGTAGAAGTAGTCGTTGTCGCCGTAGTGGTGAGGATGATCCTTGGCATGAATACTTCTCCAAGTTAGTGTCCGCGATAGGGTCCTTAGGGGTCCCTGGAGGGTCCCTAATATACGATTCTTGTATTCTGTTGGGGGCCTCAAAAGCCGGACCTCAACATCCCGCTGTCCCACAGCTTGCCCCCAGGCCTGCGAACGAAACGTCTCCCGCTGCGTCAAGACCTCTTTGGAGGTGAGACGGGCAAGTTTAGGCTACTAGGGTTTAGGCTATATACCTAAACCCCAAACCCTATACCCTAAACCCTTAGAGTATCAGGACTTTGGGTATTGACCATTATTGGGCTTTATGAATGAAGTCCTCTAATGAAGCTTCAAAGCTGGGAGCAGGCAAACCCTACACCGAAGCCACTTCTAAAAAACAACTCATTGCCAAAACACAGAAACTTCAGTTTAGGGTTTAGGGTTTAGGGTGTAGGGTTTGAATAGCCAGCCTGAGCCTTAGCTCCAAACCTTCCCGGAGTACAAAGCCGTACAGATAACCTCGACAACAAGAAGCATCTTTCGACGAGAACCCATGGCCGAACACTTGTGGAACCCCAATATAGTACTCCCTATAAACCCGAAGACCCAAATCCCCAACCCTAAACCCAAAACCTTACAGTACAGCTGGACCCTGAACCCTCAACCAGTACTTATTCCCACATCTTGCCTGTATAGCTGTGATCTTATCTACGACGAAGCTCCAGGCCCACTGATTTAGGCTCACCAAAAAGCCCCTAAACCCTAAGCCTAAACCCTAAACCCTAAACCCTAAACCCTATAAGCCTAAAGCCTAGACTCTGCACTTTGAACCCTGACATCCTCAGCCACAAGCCTGAGACCCCACTCTAGGAACCCAAAGGGTCCCAAATACTGTTATGGGGTATGGGGTTTAGGGTTTAGGGTTTAGATACTTCCCTAAATCATAAAGAGTAATACCTGGTACAGAAGCCCTACATTCTACTATTATAGGTACTTAGGACCCTTTTGGGGGAAAGCAAGTTGCAAGCCTCCTGGAGTGAACTGTTTGCGACCTGGCTCCGCACGACGGCCTGTGAAGGGGGTGAGTTGGTGCTTTGGCGCCGGTGGGTCGGAGGGTTTGGGTTCAGGGTTTAGTGATGACAGCTTACGATCTAGCGTTCTTAGAACCTACGAACACTACACCGTAACGCCTAAAACCCTAGTTAAACCCTAGACCCTGCAAACCTTGAAAGCTACAAGCCCCAAACCTGTCTGAAACCCTAACACCGTAAAACCTAAACCCTAAACCCTAAAAGACCTACATAAGCCTTCAACCGAAAAAGCTTCGGGGAACCCAAAACACTAAACCCGAAATTCGAAGCCGTGCCTTCGCCATCTCGGCGATGTGTAAAGAGCCCGCATCTGAGTCCACGGTTCCTTGCCGCCCCGAACCATCTAATGTAGCGGCCTTAATACCTAAAGCAGAAGCCAAAAGGTTGAAACATCATGATCCTCACGCCCTTAATGTGAAGCAAAGGGGATCCCAGCACTAATCATCCTAAATCCATGTTCCAAATTTCTCGGATTGATTCACTATACCCTGAACTAACAAAACCTGGGGGCCCGATGCATTCTATACTGGTTCCAGAATAAGAGCCTACTGAAAGGTGGGTTATAGTCTTAAAAGGAAGCCTAGGGCTGTTATGGTATATGTTGGTAGGATTGTAAGGGGGATACTGCATTTGGCCGTATTCAGAGCCTTCTAGTACCATCACTTCCACTATGATCCCTCAACTACGCACCCACCTTCCATACAGTGAACACGTAGAAACTCCGAACTAGAAACTGCCGTTGAAGTTTCCGGGCTCAGAAATTCAAAGACCACGGTTTAGGGTTTACCCTAAGCCCTAAACCCTAAACCCTACACCCTAAACCCTAAAGCCTAAACCGGTTTAGGGTTGTGCAAAGCAACCATCGCCATCCAGATCGCGCATGGCCATGTACTTGTAGGCGTTCCAAGGACCCTGTCGCTCTGGGGGTTCAGGGATTTACGGTTTTAGGGGTTTAGAGGTTCAGGGTTTTAGGGGTTTGGGGGTTTAGGGTTTTAGGAGTTTAGAGTTAGAGGTTTAGGGTTTAGTGTTTAGAGGGGGTGATCACCGAATATGGAACCGAAAGGCGGCGAGAGTTAAGCGCCCAGGTACCTAGAGGCTCATACCCTACCCCTGTTTGTGGCTACCTACCTTTCTATATACAACATAACCTAACCATGAAACTAGGTACCCCCCAAAAAGGGGGTAGGGTATGAGCCTATAGGTATGTTATTATAGTTACACAAGTTTTGCGAGGATGATAAATGAAAATGCGCGCCTATGTCCGTCTTGGGGTTCAGAGCCTGGGAGCTTCGCGTCATGGAACAAACCCTCAACACTCAACCCTAAACCGTTAGACCCTATACCCTCAACCCAAAACCCTTGAATCCTAGATCTTCGACCCTCGATTCAAGACCCTAAACCCTGAAACCCTGAACCCGCAACCCTCAAGCCTAAACCCTTTAACTCTAAACCCGCGACCCTCATCCTAAACCCTGAACCTTTACACCCTAAACTCGAAAGTCTAAACCCTGAATATTAAGCCATAAACCCGCACCCTAAAGCCGTAAACCCTATTTAGGGTTTAGGGTTGATTCGGTCGTATTGGGGCTTCTCAGGCAGAATGCTGAAGTATCAGGCTATAAGGGCTGAAGCGCTACATAAGCCCCAAACCCACGATCCTCAACCCCAAAGGGCCCACAGAGCCCCCTTTTCCCAGAAAGCAGAAAGAAGGCCTCGCCAACGCAATGCCCTAATATAGGGGCCGCAAGAATTACCTATACTATTTTGTAAGGTCCTTATTGTAAATATAAAATATAGTATAATCTACCCCAAAACCCTATTCTAATTGTTAAGGCTCCTACATTAGATCCGAAGTCCCCTGGAGCCCCTTGTCGAGCCCTTATGCTATCGCGCATAGACAATCCAACCCCTACATAACCCGGATAGACCCCTCATAAACCCCTCAATACGGTTGATGATATAAATCCTGCATTACCCATAACAAGGAATATACCATAAATCCCGTAGTTTAGGGTCCACTGCAAAACCCTTTCTGAAATGACTCGCCCAGAAACGCTTCTAATAACCCCTTATATAACTTGCAGCAATACAGCTTGCCCCAAAAACCAAACACCCTTACAGTAACCCTCGTAGTGACCCCAGTACTTAGAGGATCATGGGAGTCTGTAAGCATGGTTATACGTACCTTATTTGGGGTTATAAGTAGTCAGAAGTATAGTTGCCCTAAAAATAACCTTGGTTACTAAGTCCCATGATCCTTGAAGCCTAAACCCTTAAACCCTACCTTAAATTACCAAAACCTACTTTTTTGCAGGGTCCCTATAAATTCTATAGTTGCTAAGTCCCATGACCCTCTAAAGTAGGTTCCCGTTAGGCCAGGCCTCACCGTCCCGGTTCACGGACCAGCTGAGATAGCCAGAGACTTCTAGTCCTGGCAGCATTACTACGGCTTCGATTCGGTTTAGGGTTCAGAGTTTAGGGCTTAGGGTCTCGATATATCATTCCTGAAAGAAAAGGTAGGTCTTTTGGACCACAGGTAGGCCAGGTAAGCATTCATTGAGGGTGCGCAAAGGGGTTTTATAGGGGAGTGTAGGGCATTTGGGACATAATGTAGGGGCATTAATAATTAGAATAGGGTTTGCGGGCTCCTTATTATAATCATAGTACAATCTACCCCCAAACCCTAGTCTAATCATAAAGGCCCCTGTATTACAGTTTCAGGGCTCAAAAATTTGAGTCCCTCCCTTTTTCGGCGGCTTAGGTTTTGGAATGAACTTACTATGTCGGGATACTGTCAATGCTTGAGGCCTCAGTTTCAGGGCTCAAAAATTTGAGTCCCTCCCTTTTTCGGCGGCTTAGGTTTTGGAATGAACTTACTATGTCGGGATACTGTCAATTGTTGAGGCCTCAGCATGCACCATCTAGGCTCTTCGCTCCGGCTTCTGCTCGCATAAGGCGACCTAAATCCTACACCCGAAACCCCAAGCCCGAAATTGGTTGAGGGTTGGCGCACAAAAAAAGCCGAAACACTACGGTTGATGATATAAATCCTGTATTACCCATAATAAGGAATATACCACATAATTCCCATAGTTTAGTGTTCTTAAGGCAATGCAGGATTTATATCATAAAGGAACGTTCGAACATGATTCGGGTTTATATCATAAACAGTATGGCTTGGGGCCTGGTATTCCCGTCCTCCCCGGTCCCTCAACCCGGCGCCTTGCATTTTGCAGTCCACTTGCTGGGCGGTGAAGCGGATCTTTTGGATCGTTGCCGGGAAGGTGGCGATGGAGTCCCGCCACCTTAGTGGCTACTTACTGGTTTAGGGTTTAGGGTTTAGGGTTTGGGGTTTAGGGTCCGTTTAGGGGTTTAGGGTTTAGGGTTTAGGTCAGCACTTGGGAATCAAGTGATCTCCTGCCTACCTTCTTTCTGCCCAAATAGCGAGCTAGCTTGCTACCGACCGACCGACAGACAGACAGACGTGTTTACGGACGGTAGGAAAATAAACATTTGGGTAGTTCTCTAAATCAGGGTCCCTTTTTAGTTCCCCAACATAGCACGGAACCCTTATAAACAGGACCCTAAAAGGGACCCTAAATGCCTACAACACGCACAGAGACATGTTCACTTCGTAGCTTGGGTCACCTGGCCGGTAAGCCGACATCCCTGAAGCCAAAACACTAAGCCGTCAAGCCTGAACCAGATTGCAAGCCCGGAGCCAGATGCTCTGAAGCGCTGCATCATACATCCGAACAGCCGATGCCTCGAAAGCCAGATCCTCATACCACACATGGCAAAGCACGAACCCTGATACCTTGAACCGAAGGAACTCCTAAGCCTCTGATGCCCTGTAAGCCCTGAACCCCAACATCCCTACCCCTAAACTCCAACAACCCTACCTATAGTTTGTATTTAGGATCCTATAAGGTAGTCCCAAAAAGGTAAACCCAAAGCTGGCTGCATCAAGCAGCCCACGAAAGGCTCGTAGACCAATACCCTGGCATTGCGGTTGTAGGGCTTACGGTTTTCGAGGCTTCGAGCTTGAGCTCGTTAAGTTTAGGGTTTACGGCTAGGGTTCCCTCAACCCTTTTCCCGAAATTAGGGTTTAAGGCTTTTTTAAGTACCATGGGCCCCCTTTCACTCCGCCGGAAGCTCACCCGAGAGGGAGCTGCACTCAAAAAGGAATGCAGGGATAGCAAAAAAAACACATTCACTGCGAACAGAGGCGAGCGTTTCGGGTTTAGGGTTTAGGATTTGGGACACAAGGCGATAATGGCTTAGCGGGTCAGGGTTGAAGTTATCATCTAACGCCTCATCCCTAACCAGTACACTGTAAGTGTATCCAACCCCTAGGTTCCTCAGTAGCCCTTTAAAAGTACGGGTGCCGTTTTACAATTCGTTTTCTATGAGGGTACTGTTAGGGTTTCGGGTTTCGGGTTTAGGGTGCAGGGTTTCGGGTTTAGGGATTATAGGGTTTACTAAACCCTAAACCACTCCCCCCAAACCCCAAACCCTAAAAGCTCCAACTCCCAACCATGAACCATGAAGCCTGGAACTTTTAGGGTTTAGGGGTTTAGGGGTTTAGGGTTTAGGGGTTTAGGGGTTCGGGTTTAGCGGTTTAGGGTTTAGTGTTTTTTCTTGGTGTCGGTTCTTGTCCTCCCTGTTAAAATCAGAACGCCTAGATTCCTATGGGCATTTGAGAAGTTACGGCGGTAAGCAGCTGGCGTCTAACTTCTCAATATAGGGGCCTTGATGATAAGATGATTAGAACAGGGTTTTGGGGTATGTTACACTAGAACTATAATAAGGAGCCCCCAAAATAATATAGGTAATTATTAAACCCTAAACCCTAAACCCTATTGATCTTCGAAGCAACTATATTAACTTCTCAAAAAGTCCATGTGACCGCGCCTGGCCGATGAGCTGCCCGTCCCGCAAGACGAGAAGCCACTCGTCTGGCTTGACCACGCGCCACCTTTAGGGGTTTAGGGTTTAGGGTTTGTTTTGCAGGGCTCTGTATGAGGCTCGAGGGCTTTATAGGGCTTGGCCCCTAAACTGAAAACCCTGAGCGCCAAGCCCTAAACCCTAGACCCAATGCTCGGAACCGAAGCCTGAATTTTGAGCTACCACGCTTGATGATATAAATCCTGCATTACCCATAATATAATAAGGAACATACCATAATTTCCATAGTTTATGGTCCTTAAGGTAATGCAGTGATTTATATCATCAGCAGTAGCTCACTTCTTGGCGAGGTCTTCATACGAGCCCTTCAGCATCAAGAATTCAAAGTGGAACATTCGCCAACAACAGCTTACCAAAGCTCTCTAGTGCGGCCGCTTTTGGTTGCATGTAGAATAACAAGGAAACAATCCAACCGGCCAGAACACTGCTATGGCTATGGGTGGTCCGGATATGGCGTCTATCTCTCTAAACTCTAACCCTCGAAACCCGAAGCCCTAAACCACAAACCCGAACCCCGAACCCTCGACTCAACCCTAAAGACCCTAAACCCTAAAAGCCCTAAGCCCTATAAACCCTAAACAAAAACCTATGTGATTAAGGCTTCCCGGTTTCAGGACACAGGCAGCACCTTGACCACCAGACAAGGGCGGCAACCGCAGCGGGAATCCTCACACGGACCCAGGAAGCCCCAAAATCCTTCATTTAGGGGCTGAGTACCTTAGCCAAAAAAAGGTTAACCCTAAACCCTAAACCCTAAACCCTAAACCCTAAACCCTAAACCCTAAGCCCCAAAAGGTTAAAGGTTACCTACTCAGCCCCTAAGTTCATAAAAGAACGGCTACACTCAAAGGCTCCAAGCCCTAGCTGTAGGGCTTAGGACTTAGGGTCTAGGGTTCAGGGTACATAGGGTTTAGAGGGTTTAGAGCTTAGGGTTTAGGGGTTCGAGTTTAATGTTCCGGGTACATAGGGTTCAGAGTTTAGGGTTTAGGGTTTAGAGTTTAGGGTTTAGAGTTTAGAGTTTAGGGTTTAGGGTTTAGGGTTTAGGGTAGTTTAGGGTTTAAGGTTTAGAGTTTAGGGCCCGCAAACACTCGAACCCCCGCCATCCCATCCATCGACGCGAAGCCCGAGGCCTTGCACCTAAATCCCACACGACATCTCCAGAAGCCCTAGGGTTTACTGTTTAGGGCAAAGTTTCGGGTTTAGGGTTTAGGGCCAAGTTTAGGGTTTCGGGTTTACGGTTTAGGGTTTAGGGCAAAATTTAGGGTTCGGGTTTAGGGTTTGGGGTTTAGGGCAAAATTTAGGGTTTCGGGTTTAGGGTTTGCGGTTTAAGGCAGAATTTAGGGTCTAGGGTTTGGGGTTTAGGGGCGTCCCGCAGCCTTAAGACATAGCGAATATGCTCCATCCTGCAAGAAGATTAAGATACACGACCCCGGCCAAAAATCCTTCAATCTCCTTTGCTAGCTCCCACGCCCCAAACCCGCAAAAGAATAGTTACGGAGACCCGTATCCCCAAACCCAAAACCCCCAAACCTTAAACCCTGAAGCTCTACAGGGAGGGCGCTTAACAAACAGAATAAGGCGTGTGTTTAGGGTTTAGCGTTTAGGGTTCATTTCAATAGGTCTTGGGGTAGGCTACCTTCCGCACTAAGGAACCCTGGGGAAATAGTACTACTGTACTATATACTGATTCAGGCTTCTTTATGAATCGGACGCAAACACGAGTCTGCCGCCCAAGCATCGCAATGACAGCTCGCAGCCGAACGGGAACCACCGCGGCAAGAAATGCAGTAACCTGCCAGGGTTTCGGTTTGGATTGGAGGTCGAAGGTGCACTCACATGGTAAGCACTAGAACGTACTTTTTGTAGGGCCTTCGTAATGCAGAAGCAACCATAGGGCTAAACAAATAAACCATTCTCAACGTCAAGTTAAGTAGAGACCACATGTCTGATACCGAAGTGCCGGTTTCAAATCAGACAAACCCTATCCCAACCCCCCCCCCCCCAGGTACCTACTTTTTTGGGTACGAGAGGCCTAGGGCCCTATATAGTTGGTACCTGGAGGGTTATGGTTTGGTGCCTCAGCTCGAAGGCTTCATGTGCCCAATTAACATAAACTTTTTAAACTTTTTCTCCAATGTACCGAAATAGGGAGTACTTCGAGGGGTTTAGGGTCTAGGGGTTTAGGAGTTTAGGGGTTTAGGAGTTAGGGGTTTAGGGTTTCATGTATGTAAATAGGGGGTACTTTCTGAGGCCCAAGCATATACCACCTAGCAGGCAAAATGCCAAGCAGCCACTGTGGCGACCAGCGATAGGATCCAGGCCCAGTCCTTGGCGGTGTCCCAACCTCGGTTTGGCTGAGTTGTTTGTTGAGTTTCCTGGAAAATCATGCGACTAAGCAAGCAAGGATATTTGTTCCTTAAAGTAAGAGATCCTTGGTTTGGCTGAGTTTTTGTTGAGTTTCTTGGGACATCATGGGGCTAAGCTGGCAAGGTTCCTTGTTCCTTAAAGTAACAGATCCTTAAACAAAAAGGATCGATAACGGTTCTATAACCCTAGTTGCTAAGTCCTGTGATCCTTTGGGGTTTTGGCACTGCCATTCTCCGGTGCAGGGTTCAGAGTTTGGTATTCCTTTGCTATCCATGTCTCTGGGCACATTGAAGGTTACATCGTGGCCACAAGCCCTCTGGTTGCGCAGCGACTTTCTTACAGCCATGACCGCACGATGACAACATCCATGCTACCAGCACATCCACTGTCGCCACATCCATGCCCGCACGACGATAACGTCCATGCTGCGAGCACATCCACTGTCGCTGCATCCATGTCCGCACGACGGTAACGTCCACGCTACCGGCACATCCACTGTCGCCGCATACATGCCCGTTGCTACCAGCACGTGCGCTGTCGCCGCATCAATGCCGGCACGATGAGTTTATGCAACCCTCATCCACTCACTGTCGCCGTGTCAATGCCCGTACGGTGATAACGTCCATGCATGCTACGAGCACATGCATGGTCATGGTCGCGCGATGACATAACGTCCATGCTACAAGCACATCCACGTATCCCCCTGTCGCCGGAGCGATGCAAGCACGATGATAACGTCCATGCTGCCAGCACATGCGCAGTCGGTGCAGGGATGCCTGCACGATGATAACGTCCATTCTACCAGCACAACCACTGTCGATGCATCCACGCCCGCACGATGACAACGTCCGCATCCAAGCTACCAGCACATCTACTGTCGCCGCATTCATACCCGAGCGATGATAATGTCCAAGCCAGCAGCACATGCACTGTCGCCGCATCCATGCCTGCACGATGATAACGTCCGTGCTACGATCACATCCACTGTCGCCGCATCCATGTCCACTCGATGATGGCGTCCATGCTAACAGCACACCCACTGTTTCTTCATCCATGTCCGCAGGATGATAACGTCCATGCGACCAGCACATCCACTGTCGCTGCATCCATGCCGGCACAACGATGAAGACAGTCCGAGTCTTGGCAGGGCCGGCAAACTCAGAAACAATGTTGCTTGTTTACACAAGGATATCTGTTAAGACGATGTGTGGAATATAGTGGCAGGGCTGTGAGAATCTTCTGTCGCGATTCATTTGACGCGCGTGAACAGACGACTGAAGCGTCGTAGCCTTGTCGTAAACCCCAAACCCTAAGTTCAAGGTCTGGGGTCTTAGAGTTTGCCTTAATTTGTGCATTCAACCATGAAACTGAATCCTGTCTCGCCGCCCCAGCCATTCAACAAAAAAGTGCTCCCACCAAAATCACCCCAAAGCTTGAAGGCCCTTATTTGATGCCGCGTAGCACCCAAGCCTGTACGCTTATTTGATGCCCCGTAGCACCCAAGCCTGTACTCTAAACCCTGAGCCCATAACCCTGTCCATTATTCCCTACTTTTATAATCATGCCGCACGTACCCTCGAAAATTTGTTCTATTGCGTACGACCTTGTCTCTTTCTTAAACCCTACCTGGAGGACCATGGGACGTAGTAGGTAAGGTCATCAGTTCCCTAAATAGGGTTACAAGTACTCCTAAGTTTTGCTGCCAAATTCATAACTCTCATATTGTTACCAAGTCCCATACGCAAGTACCTAACCCCAAAACCTTAAACCCTAAGCCGTCCACTCCTTACACCCTTAACCCTAACCCTGAACCCTACACCCTGAGCCCTAAACCGTGTTAAAACCCTGGCAAGCAGCCAACAGGGTCAGCAGCTTTCGCCATGTTTTTGTGATCTCTCTACGACGAGGCACTTGAAGGAAGCTTGAAACTGAGGGGCTGCGGAGGTTTCGGGTTTTAGGGCCTCAGAGATTAGGGTCTGGGACTTAGGGGCATTTAAGGCTTCTAGGGGTTTTGCGGCTGTGACGGAAAGCTGCTTCAGTTGGAGACTGGAGGTTGCAGGGTCCCTATATCCCAAAGTCTGGTTCTCTGGAGGAAAAAGTAATGAATAACCATGTTGAGGGTTGGTTTGGGGTTTAGGGTTTAGGTTTGGGGTTTAGGGTTTAGGTTTGGGGTTCAGGGTTGGTTTAGGGTTTATATAATATGTTTAATTAGGGTTTAGGGTTTATTTTAATTACGGTTTAATGGCTTAGGGTTTATATAGGTTTAATTAGGGTTTGAGGGTTTAGGGTTCAACAGAAGAGGGCCATGCTATGATTCAACGATGCAGGGTTTGGCAAGATAGGCCTCGATCGGGAATGACTTTTTTTGACTTCAGGGCTTACAGATTCCACGGGATTGTGTCATGGGTGCGAGGCTGGAAAAGAATCAGTGTCGTGGAAGAGTTTTGCGGTTCGGACTTAGATGATCTGAAGAAGAGCAAACCCTGGGACCAGGACTTCAGTACGCCGACAAAAAAGCATGCGACATGGGGAATCGAACGGTAGCCAGGGCCCGAGAGAGCGCCCGAATGTTTGGAAACCCCGGCCCATGACCCTAAACCCTGAAACCCGAAACACCAAAATGCTGAAACCAAACCTCGAAACACCTAATATAAGCCCCTGAAATCCTGGAACTCTGACAGTCTGTCTGACATGTCTATACAGACCGATCCTACACACTTACGGTTTAGAAGACTTTGAATGTGAAGCCAAATCAAACGCAAGTCCTCCATGAAGCATGCAATATCACAGCCCTTAGCCAACAAAGCAGGCCGTAGAGGCCCTGACCCCCTAAGCCAACGTTCAACACCCCAAAACGGTTTAGGGTTTAGGGTGATTCCTTTGCTCGTCCTTGAGGACGTTTTCCGACTCCTTCTGTACACGTTCGAGTCGGTCCACGACCTAGCTTCGGGAAGAAGGGCATCGCATTTAGGCTTTAGGGTTTAGGGTTTTTGGTTTAGGGTTTATAGGTACTAAGTAGAGTTTAGGGTTACAGGTTTAGGGGTTTAGGGATTAGGAAGGCTCTTTTGCGACGCGACTACCCATTGGGGCCACCACTTCAAACATTGGGTGTAGCATGTAAGGCCTGGCTTATAGACAGGCGACCACGTCGAGAACATTAACCGTCCATGGTTCACGGTTTCATGGCCTTTTCAGGGTCCAATTTGCAATCCGCGTGCAGTTATACCAGAATAAGAATCAGAATATGTTGACCCTAGGCGGGTCTTCAACCTTGCGTCTTGGGTGCCTCCGCCCCAAGGGCCAGCCGGCCCACATGTAAGCAACCTACATGCAGATTAACGCGGCCAAGGACAGCAATATTATTTTGCGGTTTCAGAGCATCCCACGAGGGTATCTGCAAGAAGGCTGACTTTGGCCTTAAATCCCTGCTCCGAGATGGCAGGCTTAAACAAGCTTGAAGCGGACACTCCAAGAGTTGCACTCACCTGCCTTGCAGCTGGGCACTCCAATAGCAGGTGCCGGAAGAGCGATGCCACGTCGCTTCCGCAAAGTCCACAACCCGACAGCCAAGGTGCCAGCAAGCAATGCGAAAAACCACACCTTGCAGATGTGCCCCAGTCGGGGTATCCAAAACATATTCTTCGTCATCGCCAGGCTGCGGTGCAATAGGAAAGGAGGCTCCCAACCAATCTTGCTGCAGGCATGCTGTTTCCGAACATTTTCTTGCAGCCGAATTGCAAGAGTCACAACTTGGCTCTTGAACCTTCCCATATGACTCAGAAAATCCTCTCTCGTCAGCACCTGCTTGGGCCATGACTGCCACGACGGGATCTGCTTCCAAGCTCCAGTGCAAGCACGCGCTGCATTCACCAAAGTCTCCCCCGTTACCCCTGCCACCGCCCTGACGAGTCCGTACCAACTACACCAAAACCTCATTCTGTCATGTGAGCCCCTCCATGAAACGCCATGGGACCCTACAAAGCCTTCCTAAACCCTATACCCTTAACCCTAAACCCTACAAAACCTTATCCCAGACTTGAGGGCCCCATATTTCTCGGGGTCTCGGGTTGCAGATGAGCTTCGGAAGCCTTGCACGCTATGTTATTGCAGAGATCCAGTTCAAGGTTCAGGGTTTTAGGGCTTTAGGGTTTTAGGGTTTAGGGTTTAGGGGTTTAGGGTTAAGGGTTTTTTGGGTTTACGAGATTCTACGGCTCTTCTTGAGGCTCCGGTTTTGGCTCACTTCATATTGCCTGAGGGCTTCGAGATTCATAGCACCTCGGGGCTCAACCCGAAACCATAAACCCGACTTCGCAAAGGTAAATACACTGGGGATTTGGCTGTACATTATCGAAAAGGCATGTAGGGACCATGAGGGAATATTACCACTACCTAGTCCGACCCGTAATATCGAGTTTTCGTGAAGTAGAGGTGGCTTGCGGTTTATGTCTACCTCCTGCCATTGAAGAGAAGCATGCCACATGCTAACTTGTGTATAGAGTAAACACGCGTGGGGAATAATATTGATGATTAGTCAGGCCCCTGTATTATGGGAATCTGGCGTTGCGGGATAGGCAGCTGGATGCAAGTTGCATTGAGGGTTCCCCTAAACCCTAATCCCTAAACCCTGAACCCCTAAACCCTAAACCCCTCTTCTGAAGAACTTCGGAAGCCTGAACCGCAGACTCTACAATCCTCAACCCCTAAACAACCCCAAACCCTGAACCCCGAAGCCCTAAAGACTCCAAAGCCCAGATACTAAACAACCGTAAACCCTGAACCCAAAAGCCCCTGCACCCTTAAACCGGTACCCTAAACCCTAAAACCTGAACCCGAAAACCCTTGAACCGGAAGCCGCAAACCCTAAACCCTAAACCCCAAACCCTGAACGCATAAGCCCTTGAACCGTAAGCCGTAAACCCTGTACCCGACGAGGACCCCGAGCCTTCCTCCGCTCCACCAGCCTCTCCTCATTCAATGCTGGTGGTGTTCTGTTAAAAGGAAACTGCAGGCGGGGAGTTTAGGGTTTAGGGTTTGGGTTTAGGGTTTAGGGTTTAGGAGTTTAGCATATATAGGGCTTCTATAAGGCTCCTATAAGGTAGATAGACCTTCTATAAGGCTCCTATAACGGTAGCTACCCCCCCTGTAAATGTCCTAGATTCTGAGGGCTCTATAGGCCCACACCTTCCAATATCCCTAAAAACTGAGGAATATACCTTAAAATCTAGTGAGATCCCTATTATGATTTAAGGCATGTTCTTCCATTCAGAGATATTGGAAGGTCTGGTGAGACTTGGTAAGGTTCCCTTACGAGTGGTCGGTGCCAGAACTTAAGGGATTTTCTGCCAGCAATTTCGGGTGAAGTCTCCGGGTATATGCTAACCCTTAGCCTCAAACTGCAAATTGACACACAACAACCTATTAAACTCTCTAACCGTTGGACTAAGACAAGCCTTGTCAAAGAGAGAGGGGGAGAGAAAGCTACAGCTAGAGAGATTCTGCCCAAACCTAAACCAAGCGCCCTGAACATGTCGATGCTTGCGGGCATAGGCTTGACAATCAAATGATCCACCGGACTCCACGGTTCGGCTCTAGACTTTGGTTTCGAATAGGGCTTAGGGTTTACCTAGACCCTGAAGAACCTACCTTTTTTAAGGACTTGTGTAAGGAAAACATAATAAGGAGCCCTAAAAAGGTGGGTCTTTTAGGGTCCAGGTAGGGTTTGATCGTGCAAAAGGTTTTTCAAGCGTAATCGTCATACGAACCAAAGAATAGAAGTGAGGTCTACGCAGCCTCTACCCTCGGAAAAGGAATTAAGAAATAAATTGGGAAAACCCGAATCCCCGAACCCCAATCCCCAATCCCTAAACCCTAGACACGAAACCCCAAACCTCATAAAACCCTAAACACTAAATCCCAAACCTCTTAAACCCAAAACCCGAAACCCCAAACCTCTTAAACCCTAAACCCCAAATCAGAAACCCTAGACTCTGGACACCCCGTCGTCCTCATGATCTGCAGGGACGTCACGCCGAAGTTCGCCCTTCGCTACGTGCGGTAAGATGTGTAGGGTGTGATCTCGGACCGTTAGGGGTTTAGGGTTTAAGAGGTTGGGGGTTTCGGATTTAGGGTTTAAGAGGTTTGGGGTTTCGGGTTTAGGGTTTAAGTGGTTTGGGGCTTCGGGTTTAGGGTTTGAGAGGTTTGGGGTGTAAGGTGGAGCTAGCTTCGTAGGGTTGCAGGTACGAGCCCTAGGCAAGAGGCTTTCGGTATGAATACACTCGAAACCCGAAACCAGAAATCATACCACCCTAAACCCTAATTAATTAAACCCTAAACCCTAAAACCCTAAACCCTAAAACCCTAAAACCCTAAACCCTAAAACCCTAAACCCTAAGACCCTAAACCCTGAAACCTAAAACCTGGTGGTATGCTTCCTGGAGCCTCCAAGGCGCGCAACACTCCACGCGACGCTCGAAGAATCCCAGGTTGTTGTTTTAATTCCAGGTTGTTTAGGGTTTAGGGTTAAGGTGACAAAAACTGAAGTTGGCGATTGAAATCAACTTAGGCCCTTCTATTAGACTTAGATACCCTTAACTTGGGACCATATACCCCTATTGAGGGTACTTGGAGGGTCCTGACATTCTCTGCCGTCCACATCCCGGGTAGCTCATCTCATTTCTACGCCTATGTCTTTCAAGGCGCTGCATCTTAAACCGCAAACCCCATTAAGCCCTGTTAATGCCGACTAATCCACATCAAGCCCACACCACCAAGTCCGAAAACCCTAAACCATAAGCCTTACCTAAACCTATATATCATATAGGTTTATTTAGGGTTTCAGAATAAAAAACCAAAGCCCTAAACCTAAAACCCTGAACCCCTAAGCCATAAAAATTATTGAAACCCGGCAACCCTGAATGGCAGGCCTCCACCTCGACCAAGCGCTTTCGCAGGAAGTCCTTCAAGTGAAGCTCCTTCCCTGATGGCCAACCGAGAAGGTGTCTACGCTTGGACGTTTAGGGTTTAGGGTTTAGGGTTTAGGGCCTAAAGTTATCGAATAATAGTAGTAGCAACAGTAACGACAACAACGGTAGTACTAAACAACGACGGCAGTACTAATTGTATTTACCACTAGGATGGCCAACGCAGAAGGTGTTTGCTCTGTGACTTAGGGCCTGGAGCAATCGGACACGAATGATAATGACAATAATAACAATAACATTTACAAGTGCAATTCCAATTACAATGTAACAACCACCACCACCACCACCACCACCACCACAACCACCACCACCACCACCACCACCACCACCACCACCACCACCACCACCAGCACCAGCACCAACGCCACCGCAAGCACCAGCACCAGCACCAGCACCAGCACCATATTTGGGAGAGTAGATGATTATTACTTAGAGGTAACCTTTTGAAGCCTCAACCCTGAACTCTCAACCTCGAACTCCAAAGCCTAAGCCCTTTGAACCCTGACCCTCTCAGAAGCTTCCTAGAACCCTGGACAGGTCCTTTATAGAGCCTGTCGATCAGGAACCCTAAAGGCTCGGGTGTTGCATTTAAGATACGAGTATAACTCTGTACCCTGAATCCTAAACCCTGAACCCCAAACCCTTCACCCTAAACCCAAAGCCCTAAGCCCTCAAACCCTGAACCCCAAGCCCTTTACCCTAAACCCAAAGCCCTAAGCCCTTAACCCTAAACCCCACCCCAACCCTCCTGTATTTAAACTCAGCATAAGAGGGCCTTTAATCTCCCGATCGATCTGGTGGCACTTCTCATCGCTCTCCTGCAGCCTCGGAAAGAACCAGAACCCTCCAAGTATCCTCAAACAGGGGTATATGGTCCCAAATTAAAGGTATTTAGGGCCTAATTGAGGGTAGATGGAGGGTCTAGGAAGTCACTGGGTTCTTTTTGTACAGTTGGGGTGACTCTTTTACGTCTGGGGTTTAGGACTTCGGGCTTAGGAATTAAGGCTTAGGGGGTTTAGGGTTCACTGTGCTTCCTGCCTTTGCCGTCTAGTTGCGGCTTGGGGCTTTGAGGGTGGAAGGACAACTTGATGTTCTTAATCAGGCTCCCTTCAGACTCCCTGCTGCGTGACAGGCTCTCTTCGGTTTAGGGTGTAGATTCTGGTGTTGCATTGCGGCTGAAGGGCTTGAGCAGTGCTTTGGAGATCGTCCCGCGTTTACGGTTTAGGGCAGCTTAGGGCCTGAACAGCGAGCAAGCCTTGCCCCCTAAACCTCGAGCACTACAGCTTCATTGAAAGCCTCAGACCCTAAACCCTAAACCCTAAAAAGCCCACAGCCCAAGGCCCAGAGCCGGCCAAAGCAACGAAGCCCTGAACCTCAAAACCGAAACACCACCCCAGTCCTCGAAAGCTTCACCGAACAGCAAAAGACCCAAACAGTTTAGGCATTAGGGTTTAGGGTTTAACCCGAAGCCTCAAATCCTCCCAGGCTAAACCGCCAATCACTGCATGCTCAAGCCCGAACACCCTGAAGTCCTAAACCCTAAAGCCTAACCATCTGGACCTCCCCACACCGAGCCCGAAATCCGAACCCGATGTCCCAAACTGTACACCTGGTGAGGCTGGTGAGGGTTTATAATGTTGACGGTTGAACAAGGTGCAAGAGTAGCCTGAAGTTCTAGGGTTTGTCCAGGCTTGAGAATCTGAGAAGTTTGGAATTTACAGCGTAGAAGTTAGCGTAACACATCGGAGGTTTACATTCTGGGTTCTCCAATAAGTGCTGAACCCTAAACCCTAAGGCATAAACACTAACTCATAGAAGAATTAGGCCGCAGGATTTCGGAAGTAGGGCTTTGCACCTAACGTAAGGCATTTTCCGAATGCCAAAGGTACTGCATGCCAAAACCGCAGGCGACCTTAAACCTAGCCTCAGCGTTTAAAGGACCCAAATAATAAGGTACTTGGATTTGTCATACGAGATATGTAGGTTAATAGTAGGGAGAGTATATGATTATGATGTACTTGGACCCATACCGAAAGGCTTAAAAATGCTCAAAAACCTTTCATAGTAGGGCCTTTGGGCCCAAGAGCCTTAAAATATGAGTCCTGAGACGGCTAAACCCCAAACCCTAAACCCTGACCTTGGACAAACAGCCTACGTTCAGCGCAGAATGAGCACTCGACGACTTCTCTGCGTCCTGCAGCTCCTGCGCAAGCTGCGGTTCGGATCCGTTTTCTCTACGTCAGGGTTTTACATAGATTTCTGTGTTAATTTTTATTACTATCAAACAAGTGAACAAGGATATATATATATATATATGTATATACTCATCTTAACTGGTAAAGAATTACAGTTAACAACTCTCTCTCTCTATATATATATATATATATTTACTATTTAAACATGTTTCGAGTTGGACACTTGAAGAGATCTTTCACCTCGGGTAGAGGGGCTAGAGTGCTTGGAGATTGGAACCCTCAACCCTAAACTTTACAGAGATGTCCAGCTTCCAACTTACGCATTTGGGTGCAGAGACTGGCATCTTGAAAATTGCGGGTTGAGGGTTTAGGGTTTAGGGTTTAGGGTTTAGGGTGGAAAGGCTTTGTGGCTGGGACTGTGGGGTTTTGAGTTCAGGCTTTGGGCTTCAGATGGTTTAGGGGGTTAAGAGCTTTAGGCTTTCGGGTTTGGGGTTTCAAGGCGGCCCATGAGTGTAGGATGCCGGCTTTCGGAACAAAGGTCAATGGGTACCCTAAATAAACCCTAAACCCTAACCCTAAACCCTGGGCGTGCTCAAGCACTTCTTGGGGGTGTACAGGCCATCTTGAGGCTTATCAGCATCCCAAGACAGCTCGCCACTGCGGCCCTAGACCCTGCACCCGAAACTCTAACTCCTAAACCCTGAGCCTGAATCCTAGATCGCGAAGAATAGGCCTAAACCGTAAAAGCACACGTATCGAAGCCCAAGCCCTCAACCCTATCGGAGGGGCGGAATATCTTCCCATTCAATGGGCATTCTATTCGTGGTCCCAAGTAGAATGGTTTAGGATAAAGTTTAGGCTTCAGGGTTTAGGGTGTTCAGGGTATTCGCAACTCTCCCTCTCTCAACAAGGTGTTGAACAGGTCAATAGGGTTGAGGGTCAAAGCCTCCTGTATCGAAGACCATAGTAACGTCTACGGTTTAGGGGCCCCTAAGAGAGGTTCAGAGCTTCTTTTCATAAGGGTTCTGGTCCTACTTCTCTGTAGGGTGTAGGGCTCCCTCTATTCACACGTCCTCTAAGATGAAGGGGCGCTTCGCTAGAAAGGGGTCTGCGGTACCGAAACCAAGAGCTGCGGACACCAGCCTGAATGCAAGTAAACATGCAGCAAGCCTACCCGCTGTCGCCTACCAAAGGGGGATCGAACAGCTGAAACGGGGGTGCGGATGCTTTACGGAAGAACTATATGTATGCATGCATGCATGCATGCATGCATGCATGCAGGCAGGCAGGCAGGCAGGCAGGGAGGGAGGTAGGTAGGTAGGTAGGTAGGTAGGTAGGTAGGTAGGTAGGTAGGTAGGTATGTAGGCCAG
>CAJNDV010008091.1:47866-58727 GCA_905221635.1 Symbiodinium sp. CCMP2456 | reverse complement strand
GAGGGAGGGAGGGAGGGAGAGAGAGAACGAGAGAGTGAGTAATTCTGTTTTGGCGAGGTTTAGCGTTGACCCGTACAGAAAGGATTCAACTTGAATAGCTCTGAGAAGTTCTCCGGCCTGCCGTTTAGTCACTGCAGGGAGTAGCATGTCGCGTGAGTCGTATGTCTGCACGGAAAACCCGTGAGCCCTCAACTCTGAACCCCACACCTTGAACCCAAGCGGTTGAACTCGGGCCACTGCGGAGAGCATCCTCTTGCCGGGAGACTCGACCTACAAGCAGGCGGTTCAGGGTTCAGGGTGGGTTTTGGGATTTAGGGCTTTGGGTTGAAAGTGCGGGTTTAGGGTTCAGCCCTGGAGGCTGAGGGTTTCAGGCTTTGGGCTTATTTAAACTAGCTGTTAGTCGAGTTAATATAGAGGCCTTAATAACTAGAAAAGGGTTTGGGGTTTTAATACTATAATTATAACAAGGAGCCCCCAGAACCCTATTCTAATTATTAAGGCCCCTACATTAGTCGAGTTATGTGTTTAAGGGTGGGTTCCGCAGCCAGCCAAGTCGCCCATGTCCGAGGCAATTTCCGACCCAAGCCAAGTTTGAATCAATGGCTCGGACACGGTTAAGGGTTTAGGGTTTAGGGTTTAGGGTTTAAGGTTTAGGGTTTAGGGTTTAGGGTTTAGGGCCAAACCCTACCCTGAGGTCCGAAACACTAAACTACTCTCTATAAAGACCCCATAAAGAGTCTGAAAGTGATTCTTCAAAGACGCTAGAATTCCCACAACCCCAATCCCGATCGGCCCTATCATATGTATTTATACATATCTATACATATATATATATGTATATATATATATATATGCAGAAAGAAAAGCCGCACGCTCTTAACCGACAGCTTCAAGAAGCGAGTTGGAGCCTTCTGCTTCGTCGACAGACTCTGCTGCGGTAGCCAGGGCGGCACGCCTCGGAAATAGGGGGAGGCACCGAGCATCTCAGGTTCTTGTTTTGCGGTCTTTGGGATTTGCCCTGACAGGTCTTGAGGGTCTAGGATCATTTAGGCCTTGAGGGTTTAGGGATTGGAGGCTTCAGACCATGATTTCGAGGGATATATAGCCTAAACCCCAGACTCTAAACCCTGATAGGTCTTCACGGTTTAATGGATTCAAGAAACCCGAAACCCGAACCTCTGAGCCGTGATAGGTCTTCAGGGTTTAGGGATTCAGGATGCCTTTTTGTTGAGGCCCTAAACCCTAAACCCTAAACCCTAGATGCCTTTTTGTTGAGGTTTGGGTGTAGGACGTCAGGCTTAATGGATTTCAGGAGCTCCGGGGCTTTGCGGGTATAGGGTTTTGGGTTTAGGGTTTGGGGTAAAGGGTTTTGGGTATAGGCTTCAGGCTTTAGGGCTTGGAGTATAGGGTTTAGGGTTAGGGTTTGGAGTATAGGGTTTAGGGGTTTGGAGTATAGGGCTTGGGATTTAGGGTTTAGGGTTTGGGGTCCTTGCCCTTGCAAGTTGTTGCGGAGTCTTTGTGGATTCGGGCGGCTGCTCTGCATCCGGAGTGCCGGCGTAGGGGAGGGTTAGGGTTTAGGGTTTAGGGGGTATAAAGGGTTTAGGGCTCAGGGGGTAGAGGGTTTAGGGTTTGGGGGTTTAGGGGTTATGGTTTAGGGTTCAGGGTTCAGGGTTTAGGGGTTTAGGGGTTTAGGGGCTAAGAGGGGTTTAGGGTTTAGGGTTTAGGGGGTAGAGGGCCAAGTCCAGAGCCTCTGGAATTGAAGGAGCCGAACGACTTGAAAATCAACGTCTGGTATATAGGTCCACTTAGGGTTTAGGGTTTAGGGTTTCGGGTTTAGGGTTTCGGGGAAGACTCCTCATCAAGGATCTGCTTGACCTCCACGAACTCCAACATCTCTGCGTCACAATGCAACAGAAACAGACACTGAGAAGAAGCGCCATGAAGATCAGCAACAAAAGGAATGATCGGCCCTGTCTGTGTGCGTATATAGTATACATAGATATACATATGTGTATGAGTGTATGATTTGAGAGAGAGAGAGAGAGAAACAGGAAAAACACAAAAGAGAGAGAGAGAGAGAAAGCACGAGGGAGAGAGAGAGGGAGAGAAAAGCAAAAGAAAGAGAAGGAGAGAGAGAGAGAGAGGGAGAGTGAGCGAGAGAGGGACAAGAGATAGAGAGACAGGACGACAGACAACGACGAAGAATAGCAGAAACAAGCACAGAAAAGTCTACGCTTCGGGTCCCAAACCCTAAACCCTAAAGCCCCAAACACCCAAACCCCAAACCCTAAAGCCTACAGCCTAAACCCAAAAAGGAGGAGCTGGGGAAGCTCCTTGATTCTCATGTCTTTCTGCACCCTAGGGTCTTTAGACTAAGAAGTTCCGGGGCCGCTGCTTTGGTTAAAGTTGGGGTGACGCTCATCTAATTACCTGCCCGAATCGTCTCCTAATAGATGCATGTTTTATCATAGAAAACATCTTGGATGCATATTACAACACAAGTCAACAGCCCCTCACTCCTCGCTCAGGTTCACCACTCAGGTGCACGTTCATCCCAGAGAGCAACCAGTGCACAGACACCCTCATCAAACATCCCACCACTCACAATTCCCACCGGCACACACAACAAGGCCAGGTGTAGGAGAGGAACCAAATCCAACCACCACAACATCTGCAACTCAGCCGATGTCCAGGTCCATGTAGAAGGGTTCGGAATCAAAAGGCTCGGGGTTTAGAGTGCAGGGTTTAGTGCTTAGGATTTAGGGTTCAGGGATTAAGGGTTAAATAGGGTATTAAGAATTCAGGGTTTAGGGTTCAAGTCTTATTTTGCTTAGTCAGGCCCCTGAGATTAAGGTCTAGGGCTTGAGAATAAAGACCCCAGCAGGATCCCTGGCATGAATCCCTGACGAACCCAACGGTTTAGGGTTTAGGGTTTAGGGTTTAGGGTTTAGGGTTTAGGGTTTAGGGTTTAGGGTTTAGGGTTTAGGGTTTAGGGTTTAGGGTTCCAAGTCCTTCTAGATATCCCTATTGAAACGTAAACCCTAAACCCTAAACCTCCAATCAGTCCATGAAAGCTAGTCGAACCCAAGTCCTTTTGTAAATCCCAATTGAACCCGAGTCCTGCCATAAATCCTTATCGAACACAAACCCTTCCAGAAGCTTTGATCCCAAATCCTTATATAACTGGGTTGGCCTGTAACCCTCTGAAAAAACATGTATATTAAAGGGTCCCTTAAAAAAACCCAAATACGGAAAATCAACAATGTCCCCAAAAACCAACCTGGATAACTCCTTGTTGAACCCAAAATGTCCCTTAGTCACCGGGCCCCGCACTTTACACTCCTTTGTTGGAGGAGATCGCGCTTCCTTCCTGCGTCTTCAGCTCTCCAGGCTTCGGATTTTTGGGTCTTTACGGCACTTTAGGGTTTTGCTGTGTCGGGCTTGGGAATAGGGTCAGGGCTTACGGGTTTAGGGTTTGGGGTTTAGGGTTTAGGGGTGTAAGGTGTAGGGTTTTGGGGAGACCTTCATGAGAATAGGGTTACTTTCAGGGCGCGCGAAAGGGTTCTATAGGGTTGCCCGCGGCTTGTGCCCGCCGCAGAAAACCAAAAAACAGCAAGTCTTAATGACACATGTCAGCAGATGTCACTATCCAACTATGGCATCGTGCCGACCCACATTCCTGCTTTCATTCGGGGTGTCGTCTGAAGATATCCGGAGTTGCGATCCAGTCGACAACCTTGAACCGTCGCGCAAAGGAGGTACAGGTACAATCAGACCCTGAATCCAAAAACTCAAAGCCCTGAGCGACAAGCCTATAATTAAACCCTGAATTCTGCCTATAATTAAACCCTGAATTCTGGACGCATAGCCCCGAACACTAGATCTTCAGGCCCACACCCTGCACCCTTCATTCCTAAACGGCTGCGACCCAAGATAGATCAATGAGTCGAAGCCAGTGCCCCGTGAATGCTGAGTGTGCTACTCTGCTACTGCTACACCGGAGTTTAGGGTACTTAATATAGAGGCCATGACTATAATTAGAATAGGCGTTTGGGGTATATTATACTACAACCATAGTAAGGAACCCCCAAAATACTGTTGATCATATAAATCCTGCATTACCTTGAGGACGCTAAACTATGGGAATTATGGTACAGTCCTTACTATGGGGAATGCAGGATCTATATTATCAACCGTAGTATAGGTAATGATTAAGGCCTCCCATATTAATGAGATCAGGGTCCTAATGCTAGGGTGTCGGATTTAGGATCATTGAGTTCTGGGTGTTGGAGCTAATGTTTAGAGTTTTGGGGTCTTGGCGCTTGGTTTGGGGATTTTTTTGCGTTTAGGGTTTAAGGGGTATGGAACTTTAGACTTTTTGGCTTTAGGGTTTTGGGTTCTAGGTTTGCGGCCTGTTGTGCTTCTCAAAACCCTCAACCTGAAAGCCTAAATCCCAAGCCCGAAACCCTGGACCCAAACCCCAAACAAAAGTCTACTGAATCTGGTTCCCAATCTCAGCCTTTAACAACACGAACTCCGGCATTTCGCTTGCCGATCAAGCTGGCTTTCGAGTTTTAAAGCTTGCAGCCAAAGCCCTGACACTAAACCCTAAACCCTAAACCCTAAACCCTAAACCCTAAACCCTAAACCCTAAACCGTTCTACACTTCATCCCTGGGGCTAGCAGCTTCAGACAATTCCGGGAATTCTCGATTCTATTACTTTTCTAGGGCTTGGAGTTTATGTATCAGGGCCTTAATGCCTCTAGGGTTCAAGATCTAGAGATTTAGGATTTGGGGTTGTGTCGGGGCCTTAAAGATAATATAAGAGAGAATGTAGGGGCCCAAATAATTACCTATACTGTTTTGGGGGTTCCTTAATATATAGTTATAGTATCCAGGACGATTGCGTTCCGGCAGCCGTTTTCTCTCACTTTTCGGCATGGCAGCAACACGATGAAAGTGCAGCAGGCACCTGGCAGTCGAGTGCTGGTATGATGCATCGAGGGACGAGCTCCCGAGAAGCATCGGGACTTGCCAGTGCGCCGAAGTCAGCAGCGGTTGGGGTGCACTTCGACCCGAATGGTCTTGTAGCATCCCCGGGAAGCCACCCACCTGGGGAACCCAGGGATGCGGGGTCTGTGGATCACCATTTCTTTTGTCGATGGTGATACCCTGAGCCACCGATACACTTCTTCGGCACGCAGTGTGCTGCGCCTCTGTCACAACGGACAGCGTCAAGCCAAGCAAAACCCAAGCGTCGTGGGGTATTATAGAAACTTACAGCAGGCTAATATCGGGGCCATAATTGTGTTTATCGGGGCATCGGGGTCTAGTGTATAAGAGACAACTCTTTTAGCCTTCACGACCCCTGAAACAGGAGATTGGTGGGGGGGATAAGGGTCTACGGTTGAATATGGCGGGTTAGGACAAATAGGGCTGCCGGACTGTGTCATGCTACATACGAGGATCACAAAGAGAATCACGATCGCAGACCTCAATAACTACGGCAGTCTTATTTGTGCAGCATACCTTATGATGACGGAACTGCAAAGCCATACAGTTTTTGCGCAGCCCTGTCTCCGTTCAGCATCCTTTATAGAACCCTCATAAAGCCCCAAACTTATAGAACCGACATGGAACCAAAGATACCCTAAACCCTATACCCACAAAAGATACCTATTAAAACCCCAAGAGACGCATCTCAGCGCGGCCTTTGTTAAAACTCTTACAGAACCTCTACAGTACACTCCAAAAAGTTGGAAACCATTAGTGCTGGGGTTCCCGGTTAGCCGCTAAACTTTACTGTTACGGACTGGAGCTGTTGGGTTTCCAACTTTTGGGCTTCTACTGACCTTATAGAACCTCCCAAAGCTAAACCTTAAACCCTAAACCCTAAAACCCTAAACTCTAGAGCCCCCCAAAAAGAAAACCCTAAAACCCTGTAAACTCTAGAGCCCGCCAAAAGAAACCCTAAAACCCTGTAAAGTCTAGAGCCCCCCCAAAGAAAACCCTAAAGCCCTGTAAACTCAGAGCCCCCCAAAGAAAACCCTAAAACCCTAAACCCTAGAGCCCCCCCCCCAAAAGAAAGCCCTCAAACCCTAAACCCTAGAGCCCCCCCCCAAAAGAAAACCCTAAAACCCTGCAAACTCTAGAGCCCCCCCAAAAGAAAACCCTAAAACCCTGTAAACTCTAGAGCGCCCCCAAAAGAAAACCCAAAAACACCGTAAACCCTAGAGCCCCCCAAAAGAAAACCCTAAACCTAAAACCCTAAACCATAAAACCCTAAAGCCCTAAAGCCCTAAACCCTAGAGCCCCCCCAAAAGATACTTCTTAGAACAACCCTAAACCCTAAACCCTAAACCCTAAACCGTAAACCCTAAACCCTAAACTAGAACACCGAACAAGGGTTAGCCTTGGATCTCCTCGATCTGGTTGTTCGCTGCCTGCACCTGCGGAAAGGGTTTAGGCTTTAGGGTTTAGGGTTCTTGGGTTTAGGGGTTTGGGTTTAGGGTTTTGGGGTTTAGGGTTTAGGGTTTAGGGCTTAGGGCTTAGGGTTTAGGCTTTAGGGTTGCGGGTTTAGGGCTTAGGGTTTAGGGTTTAGGGTTTAGGGTTTAGGGCTTAGGGTTTAGGGTTTAGGGCTCCAAAACGGATAATACAGGGGCCGCAGTGATTATCTATACCATTATTTTTTTTGGGGGGGGAAGGTCCTTATTACAGTCATAGCATAATATACCCCAACACCCTATTCCTCTCATTACTAAGGCCCACATCAGGCTTAGAGTTTAGGTCTCTTTCGTTTAAGTTCAGGATTGGGGCTGCGGGTTGAAGTGTGAGGTTTTAGTGTATTTAGCTCCAAGTGGAGCGTTCGGGGTTTAAGGCTTGGGGTGCAAGTTCGTTGTTATCCCTGTCAAACCCATAAACCCTAAACCCCTAAGGTTTGGGGTGTGGGGTTCGAGTTTGGGGGTGGAGGTCAAGGTTTGAGGGTGCAGGGTTTAAGCCGTAGGGTTCAGCATGTAGGAGCTGGAGGGTTTGTGTGCCGTTCCACACTGCTGCTGCTGATCTTTCTCGTGACGATGATGATGATAATGGTGATGATGATCTCTTTCGTGTTCAGTCGTCTCATGATGTTTAAGCGTGCTCTTGCTCAAAGCGCAGACTGCAACACTGAGCAGCAGGACTCATCCAGCCGCATGCTTAATTGCGGAATTGAGCTAGCGGAAGTCCTGATAAAGTAAATCGAAAGCGAGTCGAAACAACAGCCTTCGTTGGAAGCTTAGGTTTGGGGTTTGGCCTACACCCTGAACTCTAGACAAACTCCTGCAGCTGTGAAATTCGACGTGCCGTGCCCTGAACCCTAAATTAAGTAGTCCTGAACCCGACCAAGATGCGACACAGCAACCCCCCACCTCGAATTCCAATACACTGAACGCTTAACCCCCCCCCCTCCCTCCCCACATGACAGGCCCCTGTGTCCCCACGTCAAAGTCTGAGTATACCTCCCAGACCCTCAACCGCAAACTGCAGAATCCCAAGCCCTACATGTGCACAACAAATCCTAGAACCCGAGATTGACAAGCATCATCACCAACGTGGCATGGAAGTCATAATTCAACAGTCCAGTTGTATGAGCAGAATGACGGATGGGACTGCGACTGCCAACAACGA
The DNA here is from genome assembly GCA_905221635.1 of Symbiodinium sp. CCMP2456. Classification (NCBI taxonomy): domain Eukaryota; class Dinophyceae; order Suessiales; family Symbiodiniaceae; genus Symbiodinium; species Symbiodinium sp. CCMP2456. The sequence goes on along the minus strand of CAJNDV010008091.1, from coordinate 51,061 downwards.
TAGTGACAACAAAATCAGTGGCGTGAATAAAGAATGGTGAAGTGACAAGATGCCAGCAGCAGTGCCCGCTAGGAGAAAAAACACTAGAGCTGGCGACTTGACAAAACCACAACAGATGACAGATGACAACTGCAACAATGGAGGCAAGAAGAACAAAGCGCAACACCGCAAAACCCTAAACCCTAAACCCTAGACCAACAAAGCGCAACAAGCCCAACCCCCAACCTCAGACCCTGAACCTGACATCCAATAAACCTCTACACTCCGCTACATTCTACATATTCCTAAACCCTAGGGCTTCTGAAACAACAGATTCCATAAACCCCCCTAAACCCTAAACCTCAAGCTGCAAACCCTAAACCCTAAACCCTGACTCTAAACCCTAAATCCTGAACCCTAGACCCCTAAACTATAAGCCCTAAATTCGAAACCCGAACTCGCAAGCGCAGACTCCGAACCCTGAACTCTGAACTCTCTACCCCAAACCTCAACTCAATAAGCGCAAACCCCAAAGCTCTAGTGCACCCCAAAAGCCCTCACATCGAAATTTAGGGGTTTAGGGTTTAGGGTTTAGGGATTTAGGGTTTAGGGGCCCCGAAATCGTGGCATCGGGGAGCCTCCTGCTCAAGACCGACGAGGCGCGGACGAATTGCATCGACTTTGCCCTGACAGCGGCCCCGGCGCGTTCGAGGGTTAGGGTTCAAGCTTTAGGGTTTAGGGTTTAGGGTTTAGGGTTCAGGGTTTAGGGTTTAGGGGTTTGGGGGTTAAGGGTTTAGGGGTGAGGGTTCAAGGTTTAGGATTTCGGGTTTGGGGGTTTGGGGGTTAAGTTAAGTGATTCGGGTTCAGGCTTTTCGGGTAAGAAGCCAAATGCAGAAACTACAGAGCATTGAAAGGACTTCACCAATCCGATTCCGTTTTGGAGGCAGTGTCTGTAAGTACTATATATGTATATACAAATATACATATATATGTTGTATATACACACATATTATGTAACTGAGACATGTTACTTCTGGAGCCTAAGGGCATATGACGTTATTCTTACACAATATTCAACTCTTTGTACTCAACTCTAGACTCCGAACCCTCAAACCCGAACCCGCAAGGAGCCCGCATAGAACTCATCTCCAAACCCTCCACTCCTAAACCTTGTGTATAAACCCTAAACCCTCAGCCCTAATTCTCTTAAAGCCTAAACCCTAAACCCTAAATCCTAAACCTTAAACCTTATAAAGCCTAAACCCTAAACCCAAACCTTATAAAGCCTAAACCCCTAAACCTTATAGCCTACACCCTAAACCCTAAATCTTATAAGGCCTAAACCCTAAACCCTATAAAGCGTACACCCTACACCCTAAACCTTATAAGGCCGAAACCCCCAAACCTTAAGCCTACACCCTAAACCCTAAACCTTATAAGGCCTAAACCCTAAACCGTAAACCGGAGTCTCTCCAAACCCTCCACTCTTCAACCTCTAAGCTCCCAGAACCCTAAGCCCTAAACCCCAAACCCTAATGTTTAGGTTTAGGGTTTAGGGTTTAGGGTTTAGGGTTTAGGGTTCAGGAAACCCTAAACCCAAACCCCCTAAGCCCTAAACCCCCAAGCCCTAAACCGTAAGAACGCTTGGCGCCTTTGCTGTGATCATCTTCTGGTTCAGACTCAAACGGATGAAGCGAGAGGGATCCTGGTAGCCTCCAGTCCTCGAATGCAGGGATGAAAGTTTGCGATTCGGGTTTAGGGCTCAGGGTTTAGGGTGTAAGGGTTTGGGGTTTGGGGTTTCGGTTTTCTAGCAGGAAGCAAATATCTCAATCAGTCTTCTGAGAATCGAGTGGTGGCTATCTTGCTTTGCTGCTTGGGGCTAAAGGGTTTTGGGGGGTCTTTCGGGCTGTCGACTAAGATTCAGTGGCACACTGGTGCAAACTTGGTTGTACAAACGACAAGGGACTCGACTGGGTGACTGTGACGGCCAGTTTGATCTTCGGTTAAAGCTCAGTGTGCACGAAAGCCAGTGCTTTCCCACGTAGTCCGGGAACCCCCAGTCAACCAGGCAACAGAAAAAGGTTCCCAAGCAGCTACATGATCCAAAGCAGGGTTTCAATATCAAGAATTACCAACATAGTTTGTGTATGTGTTCTCCGTACCGGCACTGAGGAGCCCCCGGGGTAAGGAATATTTCTGTACATCTGAAAGAAGGGATTCCGAATTTCTCAAAACCGTTAACATGCTTTTGCAAGCTGGGCTTCATAAAGCCGAAACCCTGGCCCTATGCCTGTGACTTTGTGTAGTTCATTCCCTCCGTTCGAAAACCCTCTGCTTTTCCATACGACACAGGGACTGTGCGCACACTCTGAGCCCAGCGCAGCGTCCCCCGACTGCTGACCTGCGAACGCTGGTGGTTCATGGCTTATGGTTTGGGGTTCAAGATTTAGGATATAATATAGGGGCATGAAGAATGATTACCGATACTTTTTTTTTGGGGGGGGGACGTCCTTATTATAAATAATAGACTATGTAATATTCCCCAAAGCCCTATTCTAAGTATTAAAGCCCCATATCAATTAGCGCTTTTGCGGGCCTTAGAACCTCTGGTGAGCGATGGGCAGGCGTTCTTGTAGGACCCATGGTGCTGACAAATATTGACTCGAAAGACATCGACGGTTTAGGCTTTAGGGTTTAGGGTTTAGGGTCCAGCGTTTAGGGTTTAGGGTTTAGGGTTCAGGGTTCAGATTTCAGGGTTTAGGGCTTAGGGTTTAGGGTTTAGGGTGAAGGATAGACCATCGCCCTACACACAAGCTTATGTTTTTTCCCGCGAACCGCCTCCTTGAGATGAAGTTTGACTGGGCGTCAAAGGAGCTTGCCGAGACCAATGGGCGCTTAGGGCTTTTAGGGTCTAGGGTTCTGTTTTTTTCATTTTTTTTAGGTGCAATGGCCTCTTTCTCCACCGCAGAAGTTTAGGGTTTAGGGTTTAGGCTGGAGGGTTTAGGACCCTGTGCAAAAGGACCCTAAACCCTAAACCCCTAAACCCCTCAACCCCTAAACCCCTAAACCCTAAACCCTAAACCCTAAACCCTAAACCCAAAACCCTAAACCCTAAACCCTGTGCAAAAGAACCCATACACAGGAGACCAGGAAGCTCCCATCTGCAGTGACCCTGCCAGGCAAGCACTGGAAGACTGGGGTTTAGGGTTTAGGGTT
>CAJNDV010008091.1:26633-37497 GCA_905221635.1 Symbiodinium sp. CCMP2456 | reverse complement strand
TCTCTAAATTGGGGGGGGGGGGGTCCTTTTTTGGGTCCCTTAAAGAGATCTCCACGGGTTTCTGTAAGGGTACCAGAAGACTTCTATGATATAACGGCTATGTATAGTACAGGGCTTGGGGTTTCGGGCTTTCGCTTTCCTTTAAAATGGCTCAGGGTTTAGGGTGTGGGGTTCAGGGTTTAGGGCTGAGGGTTCAGGGAAAGTGTTTGGGGTTTACGGTTCAGCAGGGTGGATCCACAGTCGACCGCTCTCTTAAGGCTTGGGGTTTAGGGCCTAGGCTTGGGGGTTGAGTGTTCCGGGCTCCATAAAGGTTTGACATTACAAACTTAAGAGGATCGTAGATCGGGATCCTACACCGCTCTAAACCTGCTCGAAAGACGCATCGTGCAGACCGAGGACCAATATCTTGCCCGAATACCGGAGGTGGATTGAGGGCGTTCACAGCGACGCGCAGTATGAACCCCTCAACTCTAGACCCTAACGTAGAAGCCCAAAGAATTATCAATATCATGTTGGGTTTTCCTTACTTATTATAAAATGTACTATCAAGGAGCCCAAAACCCTAGATTAATTATTAAGGCCTATATTAAGCCCGCTGTTGCCCATGAATCGGGGGCTGCCTAAGGAAGTTGACGCACAGAGGCTTGCAGTTCACTGTCTCGGCCTTTTGTGTTTAGGACGCTGGACCCCGAAATCGAGCCCTGTACCGAAATCTTAAAAGCCCTAAAAGCTAACGGTTTAGGGTTTAAGGTTTCCTCAACCATACATTCGCAAAACTCAATCCTGAACTCCTGGCCCTAAAGCCCTAGCAATGCTGAATCTTGTCAAACCCACATCCAGCACCGTGGAAAACGAACGGCCTTCGGACTTGTTTGAATGTTCCGGGCTCACAGCCCTTGCAGGGTTGGGGTCTAGGGTTTAGGGTTTAGAGTTTAGGGTTTATGGTTTATCAACTGCAGCTGCCGCTACGATGTAATTCCGAAATCTCATGCAGTTCAGCGGCAATCTGCCCGGCAATGTTGTCATCCTTCACCTCGGCCACCAGGTTTCTTGAGCTCACAGGGTTTAGGGTTTAGGGTTTAAGGTTTAGGGTTTAGGGTTTAGGGTTTCTTGAGCTCACAGGACTTAGCAAGTAGGGTTATAATTGGGGTTATATGTGCCCGCAGCAGGGTCATCCTAATCTTAACCTTGCTTAATCATATTTACTAAGTCACATACGCCTCTAAGTTGTGATTGTGGGGAGTGCCTTCGGCTTCTGCTTCTTGAAGCAAAACTGCATTGCATTAATCTGGTGCCTGCGAGGCTTACGCACTTGGCTCGCTGGCAGTGGCACTGTCCAGACGTACGCTACGTACGTCTCGGCGGCTGCGGCTACGAAGCCGCCTGCCACCCAGGCTGATTCGTCCGCGAGTGTTTGTGCGTCGCCTGCCACTGCGTCCAAAACCACCAGGGTGCCGGCCAGGAAATGGCCCACGAAAGTGAGCTTCCAGTAAATCCAAGAAAGGTATGACATGCCTAGACCATTTGAAAGTGTGCCGCGAAACCTCAAGCGACTCCCAAAAGCGTCACCTGCGATGTTCCGGATGCAGCCGACTACACCGGGAAGTACGAAGAACGCTGAGGATCTGCTTAGTTTTTTGGATTTAGGGTTTAGGGTTTAGGGTTTAGCGTTTTAGGGTTTTGGTGCCGGAAGGCTCACCTCCCTCGGCTTAGAGACCCCGAGCTAAACGAATCGAAAGCCCAGAAGCCCGAAACAGCTGCAACCGCCGTGTACAAACTTTGCAGCTTCGGGGCCTAAAAATTACTCATACTATTTTGTGGGTTCTTTATTCTAACTATAGTAAAACGGGCCCCAAAACCCTATTCTATTTATTCATTAAGGCGCCTGTACTACCGTACTTGAAGGATCATGGGACTCAGTAACGTTATTATCAGGATAACTATGCCTATAACTACTTATCACCCCAATTAAGGTACTTTTCGCCATACTTACTAAGTCCCATGAGCGTCCAAGTAGGGTTGACGGCTTAAGGAGCCTTGAGCCGCAACCCCCAACCTTTTGCGCCGCAAGCCCCAAATCCGCACCCCGAAATTCTGAGCCTTGGACCTCAAACCCTAAATTTTCGGGCTTAAGATTGAAATTTAAAGTTTAGGGTTTAGGGTTTAAATTGAAAATGTAAAGTTTAGGGTCTAGGGTTCAAATTGGAAATGTCAAGTTTAGGGTTTAAGGTTTAAATTTGAAGTTTAAAGTTTCAGGTTTAGGGTTTAGGGCCCGGAAGGCTATCGCCCAAACCTAAGCGCTGCCAGAACCCCAAGACCCGAAAGGGTCCAAAAGCCAATGCTATAGATTATACTCTGTATATACTTTTTGTGGGTTTAGGGTTTAGGGTTTAGATGTACTGCACATACTGTGTATTATTCGATGGCAAAACCTATTCATGATTTCAGGCATGCCTGTGAAGACATTATCAGATCAGGGGGGCTGGGCTAGTCAGTTCCAAATGCAAGAAGCAAGGTTCAGGGTTTAGGATTTAGGGTTTAGGGTTTAGGGTTCAGGGTTTAGGGTTTAGGGTTTAGGGTTTAGGGTTTGGAATGGGGGCGACGAATATCGTCATGGTTCAACTACAACCTTGAACCCTCAATGCCGAACCCCGCTTGTTACTGCCGACTGCCATCCCAGTGGACTCAGATTCCTTTACCCTAAGGGTCCATGTACTGATAAAGTATATACATTGGCCTTAATGTAGTTCCTATTTGGGTACTTTGGGGTCTAAGTATATGCTATATATGGGTACATGGACCCTTAGGGTTAGGAATAGAAGTTAAAGCAAGACTTTCTCGCGAGCTACCGGAGCTTGGAAATGGAGAGCTTTCTGCAACAATCTGCAACATATCTGAATGGCATCTACGTAAAACAACCTAAGTAATAAGGTACTCACGTGAAGCCCCCTGGCGCACAGCCAGGGGCAGGAACTCCGTCCGAAACCCTAAACCCCTAAACCCCTAAACCACTGCAACCCTAAGACCACACATGCTGACCTGCTTCTATGCATGAACGTTCAAGCAGACTGCCAGTTCAAAATACCTCTGTTGAGGGTTTTGAGGTTGAGGGTTTTGGGTTTAGCGAGTGCACTTTGAGGGTTTGGGGTTGAGGGTGTGTAGGGTTCACGCTCTTCCTTCCCAGCCACAACTTCTTAGCCCATGTTCCCGATAATATCGAAGCCCCAAATCTCAACCAAACAAACTCAATGCTTAAGGCACCCGCAGAAAGCTACAGATGCGGGAGATCGGGCAAAAGGACCCCCCAATAGGGGCAACTCCAGAAACTCTTGACTGTGCGATCCTTATTCTTGTCTGGTCCCTAAACCCTACCTTAAGAACCCAAAACCGACTTTTTTGTAGGTTCTGATTATAAACCCTAATATTATGGGTTTTATAGGGTTGTGATGTTATTATCCCACACATAAGGGGTTTCAGTCCGGAAATTTCAAAACTCAAAAAAAACTCGGCCAAAACTCAAAAACGACAGAAACCAAAAACACAAAATAAACTCAAGCATTAACTCGCCTGAAACTCAAAAAAAAAACTCGAGAACTGAAAAACAACTCAGATAAAACTCAGAAATAACCCAAACCTCAGAAAAAACTCTGCAAAAACTCGGAAAAAAAACTCGAAAAAGACTGGGGAAAGACTCAAAAGCCACCCAGAACCACGTTCAACCACCTTGTACCAGTTGAAGTCCTAGAATCAGCAAGTCAAAAACACAGAAAAACTCTGAAAAAATCGAAAAACTCGGAAAAGATTCAACAACAATAGAGAGCCCCTGCCCACCTCCTCCCAGGCATCGGTTTTTGAGTTTTTGCAGAGTTTTGGCTGAGTTTTTGCCGAGTGTTTATGAGTTTTTCTTGGATTCCGGCCCCTGCCCACCTCCTCCCAGGCGCCGGGTGCCCCCTTTGGGAGCACTTTCGGCTGAGTTTTGAATATTTTCCGAGTTTTTTCCGAGTTTTGGCAGAGTTTTGAGTTTTTGCAGAGTTTTGGCTGAGTTTTTCAAAGTTTTTTTGAGTTTATTTTGAGTTTTTGTTGAGTCTTATCAAAGCACCGGTCTCGGGACTGGATTTGTGTTGAGTTTTTGGCTGACCCTTGGTTTGAGTTTTATTTGAGTTTCTGCTGAGTTTATTTTGTGTTTTAATTAAGACCAGGAAACCGCTTATGTGTGGGTGTGATAACATCACAATTATAGGGACTTTACAAAAAAGTAGGTTTTGGGTTCTTAAGGTAAACCCTAAACCCTCAACCCTAAACCCTAAACCCTAAACCCTCTCCGGGTCTTCTGAGGCTTCTCGCTAGAAGGTTGAAGAGTGCACTGCCAGCCGTGCTTTCGGCAGCGATGCAGTAATCCGGCGGGACATTGATGTTCTCCAACCTCGCTCAGGCAGAACGTTCGGGTTAGGGTCTAAAGGGTTTAGGGGGCTAAGGGTAATGGCAGAACGTTCAGCTCCTGATCTCAACTCGCATGCAGTTTGCTACTTGCACCATCCGCTTTGCTGGAATGCGAGCGCACTCAACGAAAACTGGGCCCTCGAATGCCACAAACCCTAAACTCGAAGCACTCCAAAGATTGACACGGAAGCAGCGCGGATTTGACCACAACAACTGTGTCTTAAAACCACTACCACCAGCAGATAGGATCGACGGCAGATGCCAAACGTGCAACTGGGAAACTCGAGCAGAGGAAGCACGTGCAAGAGTGCACTCGGAACAATGCAGGTGGGTCCATGTGGTGTGCATGAACTCTACAACACACACACACACACACACACGCCAGTTGTTGTTCGTGTGATTCGAAATCATGTCGTGCAATGCGCATGCTATCCAACCAATTTGGCATGCCACCTGTATCTCCCATCTATCTATTCAAACATCCAACTGACTGTAACAGATAGACAGCCACACAGATAGCTACGTACTTAGGCAGACGGTTGGATGCCCGGCTTATGAGGAGCTGCATGGTGAGATCGTTAGATGTGTAGATAGCTGAACAGATAAGACACTGAACAGATGGATTGGGAAAAAGATACATGTATGGATGGATGCAAGCATGGATAAACTCACACTCAACTCCCTAGTTTAACCTTTAGGGTTTAGGGTTTAGAACTATAAAGGTTTAGGGTTTAGGGTTTAGAACTATAAGGGTTTAGGGTTTAGGGGTCTAGGGTTCCAGTGATGCCTTAGAAAAGCTTGCTTTGGGGCATTGTGCAACGGCTGAACGTACAGACAGTGTTATCAGGACTGACGAATCCAAATTGAGGGTCCCATTCTTGGGTGTCTTAGTCATGAGTTTCAATACGGAGCCCTAAACCCTAAACCCTCGATTGCCAGGGATCCCTTGACTTCGGAAAACGGATAGATATATGGGCCTAGTGGCTCGAACAATTCACTGCGGTCTTGTTTGCGTAACTTTAAGTCCAAGAGTTGCACCAAGTATATGGGTAGTTCTCTAAATTAGGGCTCCTTTTGGGGTCCTGTTGATAAGGGTGCCGTACTATATTAAGGCCCTACTTTAGAGAACTACCCATATGTAACCCACAAACTGAAACTCCTGCACGGAGGTTTTGGTGCCAGGTTCGGCTTCATCACGCTGCAAGTTCCTTACCCTGGGCTCTAAATTCATCTTCTTGGTGGCGTAGAGCTTAGAGTTGCGGGTGGTCTAAGGGCTTCAGGAGGGACCCTTAACAGGGACCCTTGTAGGTTATTGGGAATGGGATTAAGGGTCCCTTTTAGGGGTCCATCCTAAAGTCCTTAGAGGTGGGAGGTTCACGAAGCAACAGACATAAGGCACCGGCAATGTTCCGTAGACCTCACCTTCAAGGCCATGCTTCATCACCTGAGTTTCCGAAAATAAGGGGTACCTTATTACGGGGCCCTTATAATAAGGATCCTACTATTTAGGGTACTATATTGGGGTCCGCTAATTTCGGAAACTCCCATATGAGAGCTGGTTTAGGGTTTAGGGGCTTCGCGGGGTATTTTTTAGCAGGCAGTACAACAATGCTCCGGGGCATATTAGTTGAAAGTATACAGCCTAAATCCTACAGAAACAGCGAAGTATGCTTTTTGCTGCTGCCACAATAGTGGTGAATCCCACATGAACACACCGGACATATTCAACGGGAACCACTGCACAATAGCCTGCTCAAAATTTCGAAATATGTATACAGTATATACATACATACACACCTATAGATATACTATATCCACTTCTCGAGGGTGAAAAAAGGCTGTGATCATGCACCCTACCATGACCCGAGAGGTAACGTGCAGCAAACCAGCGAGACGAGCTCTCTGCGCGTTTCTGGACACGATGCAAATAGCTGGACGCTTCCTGGATGCACCTGCGGAGACATTGGAATCTGGATTCGTCTGGTCGCTGCTCATCCGGTAGCGGCTCATAGGCATGGCGACGGGCTCCGATCTCCCCCTCCGGAAGCAACTCCTATGATCCAGTGCCGATGTCTTACCCTAAACCCTAAACCCTAAACTCAGGAGAGGAACAACTGCTTCGCACATCCATACGCGCATCGAATAGAGTTGGACTCGTATCCCTTGAACGGCGAAACTCAGAGCAACATCTAAAACCAAAGCCCAACCGTACTGCTTCGACACAAAAAACGCCGTTCTGGATCGCTAAGGCCGCCACCCAGTTTCGCACCTGCAGAAAGGATGGGCGGCTAGGGCGTAGAGCTGGGTACGTATGACAAGTATTGACAAGTATTGCTACGGTGTTGTGGTGATTACGGCGTACTACGGCTGTGATTGTAAAATTTATGCCTTTATGCTGTCGATGTTGATATTGCTGTTGCTGTTGCTGTTGATCATGTTGGTGTTGTAGCTGCTGCTAGTCTTCGTGGTCGTCGTCACGGTCGTTGTCACGGTCGTCGTCGAGGTCGTCGTCGAGGTCGTCGTAGCGGTCGTCGTCCTCGCGGTCGTCGTCACGATGGTCGTCGATTGTCGTCGTCGTGGTCGTCGTGGTCAACGTGGTCGTCGTGGTCGTTGTGGCGTCGTCGTCGTCATGGTAGTCGTCGTAGTCGTCGTCGCAGTCGTCTTCGTCGTCGTCGTCGTCATGACGGTCGCGCTGGTCGCGATTTTCGTGGTTTTCGTGGTTTTTGTTTTCGTGGTCGTGGTGGTCTTAGTCGTGGTCGCGGACGCATGATCGCGGTCAAGGTCGCGTCGTCGTCGTCGTCGTCATCGTCGTCGTCGTCGTCTTCGCCGCCGTCGTCGTTGCTGCAGTCGTCGTCGTCGTCGTCGTCGTCGTCGTTGTAGTCGTCGTTGGTGTCATCGTGGTTCGTGGTGGTCGTGCTGGTCGGGGCAGTCGCCCAGGGCAGACTTGGTAGAAGCTTAAAGGCTACCCAAGCTCTCAAAATCTGAAACTAAAAAATATCTTACTGCTAAACGAAAAAAACGCCAACCCCGCGACCGTAATCCAAAAAATCCAGGACACCCCTGAACCCTAGCTGGGACTCTAACTACTAACTACCCACAGTTTTATGGTTTTTACCTACGAACTAGAGGTTATGGCTGCTAAACTAAACCCTAAACCCTAAACTGTAGGAAAGGAGAGTCACAGGTAAACCCTCACGAGCTCGAAGCCGCCAAACCTTGCCCTGCCTAAGCGCACAGAACCGTTGCAACACCAATCACTTAAGGGTTGCGGTTTGGGATTGAAGGGCCCATGTACCATGTACCCACATACAGCGGGCATGCCGGGTTATGCAGTCCTGGTGTTCGCGAAAAAAAGCAACTGGGCTTTAGCCATGCCGCCATTTCGAGCAACGACATCCCGGCAGTTCTTTCGAAAACCGGCAGCGATGCGTGCTGCCACATCCGGGGCTGTCTCGGACGCCAGGATTGCACGAATCCGCGCATGGAAGGCTGCCTTCCCTATGGGCGGCCCTTCCTGAGGTCTTCACGGTCCTTCTGCCTGATGCGTCTCCGCAACCATGCCCACATCTTCTCGACAGGGTTCAGGTGGCTTGCACAAGTGTGAGTCGCGGATGCAGTAGTACATGTTTTGTTCCCAAAGTACCTATATAGGGACCACTTTAAGGAAAACGTATATACTATTTGGGTACAGGGAGAATACAGAATCTTTTGTTACACCCCCGGAGCCCTAATCCTAAAACCCAACCCAGCAAGCCCTAAATTCCCTAAGCCGCCAAAACCCTAAACCTAAAAAGCCATAAACCCGCCCCGACCCTAAACCCTAAACCCTCCCCAACGATAAACCCCAAGAAACCCTTTTCTGGACCTCGCTCAAGGCGCTCCGCTGCGGTCGAGGCATGGTGTTCTCGATCTTACCAGTGAGCTGCGTCACCTTTTGGGTTAGGAGTGCAGGAGGGTTTAGGGTTTCGGGGTTTAGGGGTTTAGGGGTTTAGGGTTTAGGGTTTTTTGGGGCATTTAGGGTGGAGGGCTTAGGGCTCAGGGTATTTCGGATTTCAGGGCTCAGGGCTTAGGCTTTCGGCTTTCAGGCTTTGAGGTTTGAAGTTATGGCTTCCGGGTTCGGGGTTTCAGGCTCATGGGTTCAAGATTTACGGTTTAGGGCTAAAGGTTGAAAGTTTGAATTAGCGCTTTTGGTTTAGGGTTTAGGGTTTACGGTAAAGGGTGTGCGGTGTTGGACTTGTAGGCCCATCGAACATGACAACTTTGTTATTCTTCAGATACAAAAACTTACAGAAGTGGTCAAGAACGGCCAAGTTTTTGAGGCTGACGCTTTTTATTTGGGCTGTGGGAATTACGCCCGCGTGCCCCTAGGATTTCCAGTTGAGAGGGCTCATTCATAAACCCTAAACCCCAAACCCTTAAACCCCAAACCCCTAAACCCTTAAACCCTAAACCCTTAAACCCTACAACCCTAAAGCCCTAAAGCCCTAAACCCTAAACTCTTTACACCGAAACCCAAAACTCTAAACCCTAAACCCTAAACCCTTTACACCGAAACCCTAAAACCCTAGGACTTTGCTCTTCGTCTCCTCACTTTTTGGATTCCTCAGAGGTTTCGGCTCGGCAGTTTAGGGTTTAGGGTTTAGGGTTTAGGGTTTAGGGTTCAGGGTTCAGGGTTTAGGGTTTAGGGTGGTATACCTTAAGAACCCAAAACCTACTTTTTTTGTAGGGTCCCTATAAATCCCATATTAGGGTGTATAATAAGAACCTACAAAAAAGTGGGTTTTGGGTTTTTAAGGAAGGCCATGGGCTGGGTGACGCAGGGTTTAGGGTTTAGGGCGTTAGGGTCTTGGGGTTCAGGGTTTTAGGGTTTAGGGCTTTAGGGTTTTAGGGTTTTAGGGTTTAGGGCTTCAGGGTTTAGGGATTTAGGGTTTAGGGTTTGGGGTTGGGGCCCAAAAACGAACAACACTATCCTATGTTGGGCTTTCCTTATTCTAACTGTAGTCTAATCTCCCCAAGAACCTTATTCCAATTATTAAGGCCCCTCAACTAAGCCCCCAGAATATCGTTTATATCATATCCTGCAAAGGAACCATTCAAAGGAACCCTATTCAGAATTATGAAGATTACTAAGGCCCCTAAACCCTAAACCCGAAACCCGAAAGCCTAAACCGCACACCCCTAAACCCTAAAGCCGAACCCAGAGCCCTGCGCGGAAAGTGCCTGGCGTTCGGCCTCTTCCTTCTCCTTCGTGCGCTTGTCACGCTCCTCTGCCAAACGGCTTTAAGGTTTAGGGTTTGGGTTTTAGAGCATAGGTTTAAGGTTTAAAGTTTAGAGCTTAAATGTTTAGGGTTTGGGGTCTAGTTGTTTGATATTTCTACCACAACCCTAAACGCTAACCCCTAAACCATAAACTGCAACCTCCCAGCGCACCATGTTTGTCTAAATACGGCTCCAGTTTGGGGCTTCGTGACCACCCAAAACCCCCCTTCATGCCCCTCACCGCCAAAACGCCTGGCGTCACGGTAGAACCTAAACCCTATAAAAATTAAACCCTAAACTTTAAACCCTAAGCACTACACCCCATACCCTAGCCCCCAAACCCTAAACCCTTAACCTCAAACCGTAAACCCTAAACCCCAAAACCTTAAACTTTAAGCCCACCTATGCTCTTAAGCCGAAACCCCAAAACAAAAAACCCTAAGCCCTAAACCCTAAACCTATGCTCTAAAGCCGAAACCACTAAACCCCAAGACTCCAAACCGTAAACCCTAAACCTATGCTCTAAAGCCGAAACCCCAAGCCTTAACTACCTGCGCAATGAACCCTAAACCCTAAACCCTAAACCAACAAGCATGGATACCCTAAACCTCTAAACCCAGAGAGTCTAAGGCCCCAAACCCCACCTTTTGGTCTCCATGGTAGTTCTTTTTTTGGGTTACCTTAGAGGATCCTGCATATAGAACTGGTTGAACCCAAAACCTGAAACTACAATGGAAACTGTAGGTAACCCCTAAACCCTAAACACCTAAACCTTGAACTTTACTCACTTGGCTCCTGGATCAGAGCCCTCCGCTTCTCAGCCCAGCCGTCCGCACGGTCGGAAACTTGACGTAGTTCCTTGGCCCAACGATGGCTGGGCGGACTTCTCTCTCACTCAGGGCTTGGGGTTTGGGTAGGGGTTAGGGTCTAGGGTTTAGGGTTTACGGTCTCTTGTATTGTTGAAGCCTTGAGAAGTAAAAAGGCAGAAACGAACCAACGAAGAGATCGAATCCGTGTAATGCGTCGTCGCGACTTCACCTACAGCCTAAACCCTAAACCTGTAAACCCCTAAACCCCTAAACCCTAAGCCCCTAAACCCCAAAGCCCGTAAACCCTAAACCCTAAACCCCTAAGCCGCTAATACCCTAAACCCCTAAACCCTCAA
>CAJNDV010008080.1:39995-67011 GCA_905221635.1 Symbiodinium sp. CCMP2456 | reverse complement strand
TACCTACCTACCTACCTACCTAATCTAAACATACATCTATACATACGTACATACATACATACATATATGAATACCTACACACATACATACAAGGATACAGACGAACATTTACATGTACATGTACACATACACAAGCGAATGCACAAACAAACAAATCAAATAGTCTATCTATCTATCTATCTATCTATCTATCTACAATGGGAGAACAAGGGATCTGGATTAGCCGCCTCCGGGCTGTCTTGCATGATGGAGGAGCTAGTCTCAAGGAACGATTGTAGGCGGAGCTTGCCAGACATCTGCGGGCATCTGAATTGCCAGATTCGGCCTCGGGACTCCGTCCATATCGAGGGCACACATATACGAACCAAGCGGACCAGCTGGACGACTGTCGAAGTCACCTGGCAAGGAAGTTCGCCCACTCACTCAGCTGTCTTGATACAGCCAGAATCATGTGCGCGTCAAGAAACAAGTATGCTCATCGGCCATACCAGTGGCACCACCTCTTGACCACCCCAAGTATTAAGGACGTGACATGATGTCCCCCGGCAGCCCGATAAACCCGCAAAATAAAGAGTATACCTGAAATTTTTTCGATTCGGAACATTGGGATTCAAAGTCTGTTGCTTAGTTGGGGTGTCGGGCTCTCTAGGTCTTACGGACTGAAGCACTCGAGGAGTACCGCGCTACTCGTGCCTTTGGAGCGGCTTCGGAGTGCGCAGCGTATGGTGAAATAACCTGTGCTGGCTGGGAGCTATAGGGTTGCTCAGTGTCAAGAAGATGAGCATGATGGTTGACATTGATACCAGTAAGATGACCACACTGCACGGACGAAACAATATCACCATCGATGAGCAGCCACAGCGTCACCGGCACCATCCGCGTTGCTCATGTCAGTCAATCAGCATGAACACCAAGATCAGCACCATCACCATCATCATCAATATCAGCATGAGCCACAGCTTTTGAGAAAGGAACTCTCACCAAGGAAACCTGAACACAAACATCAACAACAAATTCATCATCGATACGGTCACTGCCACTTCCTCATTACAATAACACTCACAATCATCGTCATCATCATCATCATCATCATCATCATCATCATCGTCATCGTCATCGTCATCGTCATCGTCATCATCATCATCATCTTCTTCTTCTTCATCACCATCATCACCATCATCACCATCATCAACGTCATCACCATCATCAGCATCATCAGCATCACCAGCATCACCAGCATCATCAGCATCATCAGCATCATCAGCATCATCAGCATCATCAGCATCATCATCATCATCCCCATCATCCTCATCATCCTCATCACCCTCATCACCCTCATCATTCTCAACATCCTCATCACCCTCATCACCCTCATCCTCCTCCTCCTCATCATCATCATCATAATCATCATCATCATCATCATCATCGGCAAAACCTACAAGCCCAGCACACGGAACCCTGGGCTGCGAGACTGACCTGAAGCGTCAACGAAGCCCGGACCCTGCGAATGTCTGGGGTCCCTGGCGAGTGCGCCCGTCTTCTTGGACTCTTTCCAGGATGATCGGATCTTGTGGGCTTCGCGGCACCTGACTTGCTTCTCTGGTCTCAGCTTATGTATGGCTAGAGACAGGCAGACAGACAAAGAGCGAGAGAGAGGAGTGAGGGCTGCGCGCTGCGGGTTCGCGAACTCTGCGTCTCATGTTGTGGAGGTGTGGGCTTGGAAAAATGGGGTCCGGGAGAATCGAAGCTTTGGATTACATAGAGTTCGGGCGTAGATATATGCTCAGAGTGCCTTTGTCTGGACTTGCTTTTTGGCGGAGCTCGGCCGGCGTGCGGAATTCTCTCGATGTGATGTGCGGCCTATATGACGTTGGCTCTTGCTCACGAGTCAAGTTGAATGACGTGAATCTTCAACAGGACGAGCTTCAGAGAGGTTGAGAGGCTGTAAAAGCCTCTATAAGCCACTATGAGCCCACTCGACTTCGCAAGTAGACCCGGAGACCACAAGGCCCCGGCAATACCACGGCCACGACGAGAAGTATAACCATCGGGGCAATCAGAACCGTGCCCGCCAAGGTTAGCATCATGTGCTTCCTCAGTTTCTTTCGGGGCCGTTGGGGTGGGTGCTCTGCTCGTCACTTCATCACCCGGCGGCTCCCATCAGCCACCAAGACTGCATTGGCATAGTCGGGAATCCGTTCTAAGGCGAAACTCCACTCCGCACATACCTGAAGTCTAGAGCGGAGTAACAACTTCCGACATCAGCGACGACTCTGAAAAGAGGCTGCCGTTCCCCCCCCATGCCCAACACACATGCTAGAAGTCCCTTAAGCTCCCAGACTAGACCCGAAGTAAAGCAAAAAAACAATGTGTTCAATGGCTCAGCCGACTCTGTCTCCATCAACATGAAAATGAACATGCTCCCTAAGGCACACCCCTGCTAGGACCCCATTTCGTCGTTCCTGAAAAGCCGGCATCCAAAGAAAGGCCGAGCATCCATGGCACCTTCTCCAGGGATTGCCAGAGAATGGCAAGTCCCTGTTTGTGGCTAACCTCCTGCACAGCGTTTTGAGTCTGAGGGCCGAACTTGATGAGCGAAACAGCGTAAGGGCTTTGTGGGTGACGGTCATGGGCTTAAAGACGAAACCCTAAACCCGACCAAAAACAAGCCTTTGTCGAGAAGGGTTCAAAACCCAGGTCCTACAGTCACTGCTCAGTCGAGTCTGTGATGACAGGCGAGGGTTCCCTTGGGTTTGCTTTGTGATCTCTTGGTCTGTTTCTACTATTAAAGAGAACTGGTGCAGGGGCACAAGGTCATGTAAACTCCTCACCAAAACGAAACACAACTTGGCAAGCCGCTGTGCAAAGGAAAGCCCACACCAAATGGTATTATACTACCTGCCCGATCAAAGATGAAACTCACCCAGCGCAAGCCCGCGGTGGAAAACCATGCTTGCACAAGAGCCAGCTGCGACGGCGGCTACAGAGAATTGCAGGAGCATTCCAAGACCAGAGACCCGAGAAAATCTGTCAAAACTGGGAGGTGCCCCCTACCTGAACCCGAAACAAAACAGAACAAAACCCCACGTTTTGCGGGTTCCTTCTTGTATGATTTCCGTGTAGTTCCTGACAAAGGTAGCTTTGGAGGGGGGGGGGGGGGGAANNAACCCGAAACTCTAAACCCAAAGTCCTTAAACCCTTAAAACGGCCAACGAAAAGAAACCGTTGCCTCGGTCACTGAAATGGCGGCATCCTCGGCTAGCTGCCTCCAGGCATTTCCGCAGAAGGGGGACTTGGTAAATAGATTAGGCTTCCTATAACTTAAGGGCTTTCTGCGGGTACGAGCTCTATAACTCAAGGGTTTTTTCAGGGGTAGGAACCCTGTAATGTATGACGCGTTTCAGCGGCTATTACTAGGTTGCCAGAATGTAACAGGTTCGAATGCCTTGATAGTTGGAAACCCCTTTGTAAGGACTATAATGGGGCCAAAGGCAGGATCTTGGACATCGGAAGTCTAAGCATTCCTCAACCCTGCTACAAATCCAAACCCATCCTAGATTCGGATGCATGGAATTCTTGCAATTAGCAAGGTGTGCACTTCGGCGGCACTACAGCTCACCCAGACCTAGACTAGTTACAATAATATACAATTCAATAATATCGCCTTGCCCACGACTCATCCTGCGCCACATTGCCGACCTCAGCGATGCGGAATGACATGGCCGCTACGCTACTCTCGGGATTTTGTTGCAAGCTTCAGAGGGCTGGTTTCATATCGCAATGCAGCACGGTCACGGTTCCAGCTTCGAATATGCGCTGGAGAAGCAAACCCGAGTGCAACTACGACTTGGTCTGCATGATCCGATGCACGTGCTTCGACGAGTCATCGGAGAGCTGCAAGCTGGGGCAGCATGGATCCGCAGCTCAATCTTCCCGGATCTTTCGGTATCACTTGGCTCTGTAACGACACGATTCCTCACAGGGAGCCAGTTAGGACTCTCACGAGAAATTGCAACTCGGTTGGATGAGCTTGGATCCACGTGCGAATGATGAATGCTGAACCAACACCCCGTCCCCAAAGCCTTTAATCCAAGCACCGGTCGAAGTGCGTTTGCAAAACGGGTCACTTACTGCAACCTGACACAGCCCTCGCTGGCTGGGCCCCTGGCCACGAAGGCTATCGTCAGCAGGGTCAAAAGCCTTCCCGCCATCTGCGCCAGGAGCCCATGACCGATTTCCGCACGCCAGGCGGGCGCAGTCGGGTTCAGGCTTAAGGGTGGACTCAGGATGGGTGTTATGGTGTTACAGGGTGCATCTGCTTTGGTCTCTTGGTCTGGGGTGAACTGGGTAGGCGGCGGAAACTCCCCAGTTTGGGGTTGGAATCTGTGACAAGTCTTATAAGTCGAGGCTCATATCTCTTGCACGTTACAAACATGTTTTATCGTTCGTACGCGACGGGTCAGTTCTTCGTACTGTTGTTCTGTTTAGGCAAGCAGCGAGTGTGCAAGTGTGCTGGTGGGCTACTAATTACTAAGCTAGGTGAAGTGCATGCGTGCCGACACTGCCCACATGCACTTGCGTTGGGTTAGACGAGCTCTGCGTGTTGGATGCCCGCTGTCGAGCAGAAGGAACGCCACCTCTCACTTGAGCCCAACAGCGCGAGAGTTGGCATCCTGTAGCATCAGAAGTCCGGAAGCCCTTCCCATGGACGATTCAGAATGGCTGACAAAGCCCTCGTTTTCGCCGACAGTCCTCGCCACGTCGGTTTATGCTCCATCCGATGGTTCGGGTCGTATGTCGGCCTTGTCAATACATCGCCTGGTCTCCGGCCCTAAACCCGACATCAGGCCCTGGAACCTGCGCCGAGCCATCGGAGAGCCCCTAGGTCTCTCAAGGCCGTTCCGCCTGGACCGATGCTGTGAGCTATGGGCTTCAGAATGGTGCTGTGCCATACTGTAACATAACCAACACCCCCTAAGAAGTTGCGGATATTCAAGGCTTTGAGATGTTTAGAGAGTTCATGTCTCTGCTGGTTCGAGTTTAGGCGTGCCGAGTGTGGGATGTAGAGTTTTTGGAGCTCGGGGCCTCGGCGCTTCCAGTTTCGTGGTTGTGATTTCTTGGAAAGGAAACCCTGGCACTGGAGGCTTTGGTGAAAAGAGCACTGCTGTTGCACTAGCACCTGCTTCGGGTCTTGCCGCGGTCACTGCACAACACGGTACATATGCATGTAAGATCATGTAAGCATGCATGTATGATTGTCTGTTCGAATGCAAGTGTGCATGCACGTGTATGTATGTGTACATGCATGTGTTCTTGCACGTATGCATACAGGCACACACCAACTTGCATACGCCCACAGGACACTCCATCACTCTATCTGTGTGTTGATCACAACAGATGTTAACTTTCTGCTCAACCAGCGACTTCGATTGTTGCCCCTGGATATCCAAGGGCCCAGCACGTAACTCGGGATAGATGTTGTCGATGTACCAATCCTCGTTCTATACATCACTGTTTTATCATCGTACGCGGGGCTTGCACGACTCTGTTGATGGTTTTGATATTTGAAGAGGGGCTTCGGGCGGGAGTCGCTAGCAATTCGGTTGCGGCATTGCACAGAGGGTAGGGTTCGGGCTTTCCGATTCTGCCGGACTTGAGGTGCTGACCATTGAGTGGCAGTGCAGCGACTCCTGCGCGGCTGCGAGCATGGAAAGAACCGCAACAGAACTGGTGTTGAGGTTTCATTCGTCAAGTCACCACCTAGCAGCAACAGCATACCAGCCTGCGGTCCCGTCCCAGGATGCAGGCAGGGCAGGGCGCGTCGGGGTTGTTCGAAAATGCACAGATGTTGTGGAGATGCAGGCCCAACAAGTCCACGGCTCCGTGTCCATGCCACTACAAAGTTTCCCGTGAACCCACTAAGGCACGCCAGTCAAACATTGCGAAACGCAATCTATATAGCTTTCAGCTTCCCTCAAACAGCAATCATCAACAACGTGACGCAAAGTACCGCCAACGAGTGCCAGCCACGAAACATAACCTCCGGCACCATGCCCCAATGTATCCAAACCTTTACAAAGACCACAAAACGGGTCCTATTTTAAAAACCCGGCGAAATAACGGATGGTGCAAAAACCAAACCCATAATCCCTGGCCCCCCATTGCCAAGCCTTCGACTTCAGAAAGTCCGCGACCTCTTAGATGCGAAGTCATACCATAAACCCGAATCCTATCAGCACTCCTTGACGCGAAGGCGCTCCGAAACATCGCCGGCCTGCACAGCTTAGCCGCTCTCGTGGACAAAGCTGAGGATACGTGAAGTATGTGCAAGAAAGGGCTGGGCCCCCAAATGCAGCCACCGACACGCACAACATGGGGACAAGCCTACTGCATCCCAAAAGTTATAGTGGTTGCACGTAGGTTCAACTAGTCATGCAGAAGGAAATGGTCTTCTGCAAGGCTAAAACATGCGGCAGAATGGCATTGCCACGGGGCGTGTTTTTTGACCATCAGGAGTATACCCATTAGCGCCCACTCGGGTCACGCCACTTCACATATGTTATGTTGCGTGGAGCAGAGCGGCTTACCACGCGGAAGGTTCTCCTTCAGCGGTAGGTGTCCTTCCTCTCCAGTTTGGGTCTGCATCAGAACACAAACCTGTAACTCATAGCTTTACGACGTTCCGGTCGACTACTGACTTGAAGCGTTGTCAGTCGGCCGCAAATGCGACCTGCACCAGTGTAGAAGTATCCTGGCACACATTCTCTCCGTCGGCAGACTGTTCCGTCGCGGCTTGGAATGTTGCATGGTGAAGCATGAGCCCACCAATACCGTCGGCTTTCTTTCCAACTGTGACGACGAGCCGTGTGGAACCGGATACTAACCTCCAGGCTGTGCTTGGGCATCCTCTTGTTCAAGAGGGTCCGGGATGCCAACCCCTCAAAGCCCAATTCATAACAAGCGCGGGCATTGTTCCAAATGCTCAACTTCGCCGCAGCGTGGGATGCCGATACCAAAGTCCAGGTCCAGGTGACTTGAATTCCTGTCCGGGAAGCCCACGGACCTCACCCTGCAGCTCTAAAGCAAGAGTCTACAGTCTACATCATCCTAGCTTCCTTTTGCACTTGCCATGGATTTTGTCGATGACAATCGTGCTGCCAGTCCAGCAGGGTTCTGAGGAGAAAGTTGATTTAACCTAACCTACAAACCCTAAATCCTAAAGCCTGAAGCACACTGGCCCGACCTGAATTCTGCGAGCATAGGGCACCTTCTTGTAGTAGTCCTCACATCGGGTGTGCACAAAGCTTCCTCGTTAGAATCAGCTTGCTCTCAGAGAGGCAGCCTACTTTCGAGCAAAATGATTCGCGACGAAAATCCATCTCCATCGTGCCGAGAGCAGATCGAGCTTGCTTAAGCCGTTTCCTCCAGATACTCATCCAGCCACACCAAAGCTGCGCGCTTTGTGTTCTTCATGACCTGGACAGCTCGCAATGGGTCTACTAGACTAACTTTCTGCTTTGGCAGAAACTGCTTGAGTGCCCTGGGCGCCATGTCCGTCAAGCGCAGGCCGGTCCGACAGATACGCAACACCGGCTGTATGCCATCCCTCAACCCAGCTGCATAGAAGCTTTCTCAATGGTCCCTGTGCGCACCCGCAGGCCTCGGGCACGTGGACGACGTACGGGTTTTTAGCCTGGGATCGCACATGCCATCCCCCAGGGCTCCAGTTGGCCAAATCATGGTTTATTGGGCTACATTTTATATGGTTAGTAACCTACTACTCAGGGATCATTCTAATGCCAGTTCTGTCGTTCAGATCCCTAATAAGTCTCAAGCCAAAAATGGCCCCTGATACAGATCCCAAGGTACCAGCCAGCAGGATCCTTCGCATGCGCTCTCCCGCGGAGCTCTCGAGGCGAAACCCTGAAACCAGGAGCCCTGAACCGTGAGACCCGAAGATCTTAACCGTGAAGTCCGGTTAGGACCTTAATTTAGGGGTTTAGGGGTTTAGGGTTTTGGTTTAGGGTTTAGGGTTTAGGGTTTAGGGTTTCTTTTGACACCTCTTTTCCACCTGCCTGGTTAAGTTAGGTCGAACGCCAAGTTTGGCGGAGGCTCTTGCTTACTGCTGTGGCCCGACCAAGACTCCTCACTAACCTATGACCCCACATACACCGGCCAGCAGAGCAACCCTATCGGAGCATCGCTCAACAATAGGGCAAATGCATGTGCACCACAACGCCGAAACTCTGAAAACAGCAGACTAAGTCAGGGTTTAGGGTTTAGGCTTTAGGGTTTAGGGCCCTAAAACCCTAAGCCCCAAGACCCGAAGACCCTCAACTCTGGGACTCTAAACCCCAAAACCATGAACCCCGGAAAACGCCGAAGCCAGAACCCTCACTGAACTCCTCTGTGCCGGGCTCCGGGCGCGAAAGACATGGCCCATCCCTGGCATGTTGCAGCGGAAACCCTGAAAGCCGTGCAGTTCCGAACATCTACTACTGTAAGGTAGTTTCCTAGCTAATTTAGAGCCGATAAGCCCGAATCCCCTGCTGCTCCAACTCTTGCGCTTGAGACCGAAGCCAAACAACAACCAAGCTTCAAGCCCGTATCACCCTCAACAGCATCCATCTTCAAGTCTTCCAGCTCGAAGCTGAAACCATCTGAAATTCAACCTTGAACCCTATACAGTTTCGCAATCCACCTTCTCGGCCCGCGCCCCCCAGTGGAGAAGGAGAGCTAGAAACTAGAGGGCTCGGACTCCTGGGCTTCGACCCCGAACGCCGAAGGCACGACAACTGGACCTCGACACTCCAACTTTGCGAGCTAAAGCCGAGGCAAGCCCGGGAGCCCTAAATCCTTTCTGTGCCGATACCCTGACTCCTTACATAAACCACTACCCCATACAACAGAAGTGCCAGGGAGGCGAGAGCAGGGCACAATCTCGATGCGGCCGCCGCAGCGCCAAGCCCGCAGGGACATCTGTGGATCGACGGAGCGTTGCAGATGAAGGTATGATGCTCAGAGCATTTGGGGTTTGGGGTTTCGGGTTCAACTCAGTTTGGAGGGCGTCGGACTTGAGGGAGTTCTTTGCCATCCCAGGCTCGAGTTTACGATTGTGCTCTTGCCTACACCCCAGCCTAAACCCTAAACCATGTGCCCTGCTGGCAAGCCTCGATGTGCTCGCCGCCCCACTCAGTCATGTTGGTGTCGTAGGTTCCCATGTGCTCCCAATTATCCTTCCTGGCATCTGATTCGCTCCAAGTTTGGGGGGGGGGGGAGGGGGATGAAGGCTCCCATCCATCCGTAAAGCCGACCGCCGAACTAAAATTCGAAAGTCGAAGAAACCCTGAACTCTTCTGATACCTTTCAAGCCCTCGAATCCCGAAAGTCCTGAATTGCAACAAGAATTGCAACACCCACAAGACCTGAGCCTGTGCGACGCTAAGCCCACACTTGAGAAAAAGAGATCCAACACCCAAAGGTCCAGAGGGCGAAGATCCCACCGGAGAGTGCCGGCGTGGGGTAGGGGTTCGGGTAGATGTACCTGGCGGGGGCATCGTCACTTCGGTGCTTTGAGGCGCAGGGACTAGGATAGGGCTGGGGGAGGCAAGGCTCGTCAAGGTTTGGGGTTTGGGGTTTAGAATCAGGCAGCACGATTGCAGAAAACCTTGCCGCGGACATTTGTTCTACTATAGTGCAGTCAATCAAAATTCGGCTGTATGTGGGTCGAACGCACACTTCGAAGGCTTCCGGAGGGCACGACTTGTTCCGCGACTCGATGAGCGCTTTCCAGCCGAAGGTGAGGCTCCAGTCCTGATACGCCCCCTAGTACCTGTCTCTATATAGGACTCTTGAAGTATATAGTCATGTAGTCTACAGAGTAGAGTAGAATATTATAGCACAGCACAGTACAGTGCGGTATAATGTTAGATACTGTCGTATCGCATTGCATGGCATGGGCATATGCATGGGCACATGGGGATGGTATATAGAGTATAGTATGGCAGCGACTAAAGAAAGCATAGTGTTACGGGTTGAGTCGGGTCTCAGGTTTAGGGCTTTAAGGTTAAGGGTGGAGCGGGTTTGCTTGACCCGAACTTCATGCGAAAGCATAGGCATAAACCTTCAACTAGAGGGCCGGCGTTTCCGAGCGAGCGGCGAAGCCACCGATATGATGGTTCGCCGGCAGGTAGCTGTCGAAGTTTTTCTGACGAGACAGCGCAAGCGGACAACTGACAAAGAGTCCATGCAATCGCGGCCACACGCATACTTTGAAGGAGGAAAGGCAATCAGGGGACATGTGATTTATGCCCGACGTCATGCGAAGGCAGGAAGGCTGGCAAAGCTGTCAACTTCAAAGAAAAATGATTCGTTGTATACTAAGTCCGTGATGACAATTGGACAAACATTTAGGCCTTATATATTATATAGGCCGTGGAGGCAAACTATCGAGAAACAGTTGTGCTTTCAGATTGATCCGTTGAGGCACCTGTCTGTCAACAAAAGACTGGGAACTGCAACGCCTCTGGAATGATGTCCAGGATGGGCATCACCAGCGTCCTTTGCTGCGGAGTTTGAACGATTCGGATTCTGCATAGAAGGTGTGCTGCCCTTAGGCTCAAAATGGCCCAAGGAACTTGCATATCTAAGGCTTTGGGCCGAAAATGTGAGTCAGTAGAGCCGTAGGGCGGCTGGTGTCTCCGGATCCGGGCTTGGCTTCAAGTTCACGGCTTATCGGGCTGCCGCATTCAGACGCAACGCGCGTCGGAGCCTTGCAAACTTGGCACGTCCAACCAGGGGGGCCTTTGAAGCGGAACCCACGTGTCAAAAAGGAAGCCCTACCCTGTAAACCTCAACCCTGAACCCTCAGATCTCCAACCAAGACACCAATCCAAACACACCAAAAGCCCAGGCGCTTGTGATCTTCCGCCAGGCTAAGCTGCTCCAGGAGAGGTTCCAGCCACTGCGATGCGAGGCGTAGTCTAAGTTTGGTCAGTCAGGGTTAGGGCGGTTAGGGCTTAGGGTTTAGAGTTGAGGGCTTAGGATCTAAATAGATCCGTGTAAGTTTGAGGGTCTACGGTCTTCACGTCTGGGTCTGGGGTGTGGACGGGGGGCTTTGGTTTACGGAGGCTGAGGGAATGGGAGTTCTGCCACTTGCAGGCCCTGAGGCTGTAGAAAGCGATCACTCTGGTCAGAGTCCAGGATTTAGGATCTTTTGGACACATGCACTCACCAAAGTAATCCGTAAGCCCTACACCAAATTCCACAGTATGAGCCAGCAAAAAACCCAGGAGATTTCTGACATGTGTTCCGGAGTCTGCAGGCGCCCCGGCCAGCGAGTCCCAACCGAGCTTGACATGAACGCAACCTTCCTCTCCCTAAACCCCTGAAGTGCAGCAGACAAAAACAACGAACCCCTAAACATCCCTAGAGCCACCCCCAAATTGCCCCGGAGAAAAGTCAAACTCTAAGCTGCCCATACTTTGAGGTTTTACTGCAGGGCTTTAAATCCTAAAAACCTTGAAGTCTGGCTGGAGCCTGCTGGACAACGATGCAGTGAGGCTCCATGAAGATGAGGACGGGACCTGGGCGGCAGATGGAACCTGTGATTTGGGGGAAACCCTAAAACCTGGGTGGCGTAGGGAATCAGGGACTTATTTATATTATATATAGGTCTAAGACGGCTTCGGCTTTTTAAGTGCAAGTGCAAGGGTTGCTTGAGGCGTTTTAGAGGGTGGAGACTTGCGGCCAAACACGGCGAGTTTCAGACGGGGATACAGAGACGGGCGAGGGAGCATCTCCTCAAACTTTAAACTTCTGCTATATAAGGGGGGAGGGGGGGACCTGTCGGTGCTGGGCCTGAGAGGCTCTTGAAGAACATGACCTGCGCAGCTTCTTATCAGGAGGGTATAAGTTGGCACAGTGGGGTGCCGCTTCGACCACACGTGCTTTCGGTCAGAACCCCTGTAGCCTCCCGCAAATACATCACATGTGGCAATGCGCAACGTACTCCAGGATAACCCTTCTGGTTGGGTTTGGTGTTGGGATGCGAAGTCATGTGTGCCTCGACACCTCAATTCGGAGCCGCCTTTTCGACAGATGTATCTTGGGAGTCCCGGCTCGTGATCATGGCAGCGCCGATGACCTGTCAATCAATCGGTTCTGCTTGGTTTAAGCTCCTTTTTCCGTCTGCAGGTCCGAAGTGTACATCCAGAAGGTCGATAATTAGACCAGGAGATGCCCCTCCCGCGCACCTTCCCCTTGCCAGCAAAGCGGCAACAGAACAGGGCAGTCACAACCCCATTCAGATGCCACCCTCGTTGCCCTCATCCCTCGCGGATCGCTCAAATAACCGCTTCAGGGCAGAGGGCTTTGGGCCTTGCGCCTATAGGGCTTCGAAGTCAGAAACCGGGGGTGGCTCAAGGCTCGCACGGAGATTTTACTGAGCTGGAGCTCCGCAATGAGAGCTTTGCTCTTAGTCAAGCACACCATTGGCTGCTTATGGATTTGGGTTGAATCTATGGCGACAAGCATTCTGGGCCTGGTTTCGATTTGATCCATGCGGCTGCTCGGGCCGCTCAGGGGTGGAAAAGTCACAAAGCCAGAGCCGCAAACCGAAAACAACCTCCCTCCGTCACCTTGGCACGGATCAGGCCCTGCCGTACTTCGTTGCGGTGCACGCGGATCTGGCCGAAGCTGGGAGGTGGCTTGGGGTTCCAAGCTTTGCAGGACAGGGCCTCCTGGGGTGTTGGAGCAGGAACAAACCCTGCTGTTGCAAGCCAGACTGATGTCAAGAGCCTGACCGTCCAGGGGTGGGCCAACTGCGAAGCTGCAGCACCTAACTTAGATCAGTGTCTCGGTCTAAGCGGTGAAGGTACAGAAGCAGTCTGGCAGCAGTGCATGTGGAGGGTGAAGCTCAACCATGCCGACTACCGGCACAAGAATAGTAAGTTAACTGCCAAAAACAATAGTAGAAACTGGTCTTAGCATTGCAAAACAAACGCGCGCAATCGCAGTGCTGAGTGACCCCAGCCATCATGGCAGCAAGAGTTGCATACTGGTTCCTCTGAAACGATGTCCTTTTGGGGGGTCTTCATGGGAGCCCCACAGAAGGAGAACGGGGCCTTCGGATGCAACGCCCGGAGTTCGTCGTGATGCTGCCACTCCTTAGATCAAAGCTTCAGGCAGAGGGACCAGGCTCCCAGGATGCCGAGGCCTCAACAGCCTCCCTTACCGCCACGTAATATAGGGGCCTTAATTGTTTTAATAGGGTTTTGGGGCCCATTAAGCGGCCCATTATACTATAATTATAATAAGGAGCCCCCAAATATAGTATAGGTCATTATTGAGGCCCCTGCATTAAGCTGGATCGCGCAGGGCGACTTCCCGAGCGCCGCACAGGGGAGTTGCCATCATCGATGAACAGGATCTGGTGTTGAATCGGGGTCTATGGGTCTGAGGAGACTCAAGGTGCAGGGTTTGCTGAGGGTGTAGGGCTTCGCATACCAGGGACCTCTGGCACGGACAGCAGTGGGATGCATTCCTAAATATCGCTGCAGATGGTGTTAGCCCTGCAAGTGGTCCTGAGGTCGGTCAAGAGCTTCTTCCCAACACTAGGTACGAACCGAGCATGCCCAAGATCGAACCGTTCCTCCCCAAGCTAACGCACCCTGTCCCATGCCGAACCTGATCGACAAGCTCGAGGGGACTGTGTGCCAGGAGAGAGCCAACCTCACACTCAGTTTTTTCAAGCGGAGCCCAGTGCTTTGGGATGTGGCGGGGCTGCATTTCCCAAGGGTATCTCCACACAAAGAAGGCGCAAGAACTGCTCTGCCGCAGTCGGAGACGCTCCCAAATCTCCTGCTAAGCACCGGGGACCCAATCCAAGTACGAGTTCACCCAACCTCCTTGGAACAAGATAAAACTGGATCCCAAGATGCCTGGCAAAACACAAGGCCGCTACCGTGGCTTTGATCTGAACCCAGGTCTCGTTCAGGTATGGAATGACCTTGTCGAGACGATTGCAGGCTTAGAAGGACTTGAATCTTAGAGCCCCTTAAAGCTTAAGCCATAAAGCAGCGGAGCAGCGCCTAGAATCCTAGCACCCGGAAAAGCCTGGAAGGCCTAAGCCTAGCCCCAATAACCCCCCACAACTGGCAACAAAAGCCTCAAAACATACGATCCGGCTCTCTGAAAGGCTTCTTCAAAGACGCCCCCAAACCAATTTCCGTACAAGTAGTCTAAATAATCAAGATTATACCACCTCATACTCCACATATCACTATGTTACGATAGCCCCAAAGCTTTGAAGGCATACCCTAATCATAATCTTTTCTTCAGGCCCGTTCCTCCCCTTCAGGCCGTGGTCCGGGCCAGTGATGCCCGAGGGAGCTCGCTGAGGGCAAACTCCCGTTGGCAGGAGGGGTGCCGCACCTGCGGACGCTTCAGTTTTGGGGTCTTCGGGTCTTCAGGCTTTCCGGAAAATCCTCCGGCTTTTTTTTCCCATAAACCTATTTTTCTAGGCTCTAGGTTCGGTAGGTAGGGCTTTTAGGGATCCTGAGGGTTGGGATCTTAAGGCCCTTACTGGCAGAACTCTTTCGGGAATCCTAATGATTTGGGAGTCTCCATGCTCGGTCGTTAAACAACTCCGGAGCCCTGTGCCCTGCACCTCCCGGGGCGTGGGAAATGGTGGATAGGTGCCAGTGAAGGTAGCCTGCGCCACGGAGCAAAGGGCGAAGGCGTGCAAGTCATGCATTGAGCGCAGCACCCAGGACTTTGAGTCAGAGACAGGAGCAGAGCACTGGAAAGGGACAAGACAGTTTGACAAAGAAGAACAAATCGCCGCAAAGACACTCGTGAAGTCGCACATGAGCAGCAAACTACTCGAAAAGGGCTGGAGAAGTTGAGAAGGATGAGAAACCTGGTGTAAGAAGAGATTATTAGACAAGTCCAGAGAGAGGAGCCAGAGAAGTTCAGAAAATGGATCAAAACCATTCAACACGGACCAGAAAGTGTGAAAGAGGAGCAGACCGCCGGAAAGGGGCTGGAGACATTTAGACAGAGCAAACTGCTCGAAAATCGAGCAAGAGGAGCAAATCGCTCGACATGCACCTAAGGCCCCTCCACTCCGAAGGGGACGGACTTTGAGAAGACTGGCAACCCCAGAAAAAATCAAATCAGAGCGAGCTCCCACAACCATCAACTCAAAGCTCCACCAGCCTCCTCTGGCATCTCTGTCTCCCTGATCCCCGACAGCTCCAGCGAGGGCAACCTGAAAGGCTGGACTCTGTGCCATGGGGCCACGGTGATGCTTCATGTACAGGTCGTTGCAGTCGTGGTAGTGGTCACAAGTAGAATAGAGTAGAATAGCATATAATAGAATAGAATGTCATGGTAATGATTCCGTGAAGACCGACGATGCCAGCCAGTGCGACAGCAGTCGCAAAGGAAGCCAATGCAACCATCCAATGAAAGTCATTATTACCATCTTACTATCAGTACCGAAGTGCGTGTTCAGCAATAAAGATGGCAAAAGAGGTTTGCTCGTCTCACCTCTGCTCAGATGCCCGGCCGGCGGCTTCTTCAGGGTTGTGCTCACTGCCGGATGTTTGCAAAACACCGACCAGCCGTCACTCCGCCCACACCCACCCAGGCTTCGGCTCAGGAACCGTCACCACATGCACAACTCCACCCTAAAGCCATTTCCCAGCACCTCGTCGTCGCTTCGCCGCTGCCGCGCAGTGACGCACCTTTCCAAAACAATCGGAGGTGAGTACTGTAAGGACTGGACCGCTTGGCTCTGAAGTTGCAGGCTTTGCATGCGATTGGTTATTTTGGAACCTGTCTTAATGTATCACTTTTGGCACTGACAATTCTTTTCGCATTTCACCTGTGCTCCGTCCTGTTTTGGCGCTTCTCAATTGTCTGCCCGGGATCGACAACTTGCAATCATGTTCTTTATCGGCCATGCCGGCATTCATCTGGACCTGGAGCACCTAGTGTCGGGAACAAACTGACTGCATCATCAGGACCGACGCACACCAGCATCATCAGCATCAGCTGCGCAGGGCCTTTCACATCTAACAATCAATATGAACTCACATGCAACACAACGCACGCAAGCATCATGAGCATCAGCCGCCCGGGGCTGTCGCATGCCGGGCAACGCACACGAGCATCATGAGCATCAGCAGCCCAACGGTGTCACATTCAAGGATGCGACAACGAGCATCATGAGCATCAGCAGCCCATTCCACGCAGCGCTCGCCAGCATCATGAGCATCAGCTGCCCGAAATTCTCACATTCAACATAAGGCGAGCAAGCATCATTGGCATCAGCTGCGGAAGGCTTTCAGTCAACGCACCGTGTGCGAGCATCATCCGCAGCAAACTCCCACCGCTGCCACGTTCCGCCTGCGAGCATCATTGCATCAGCTGCGCAAAGGTTTCACATGAACTCAACTTAGCCGAGCATCATGAGCATCAGCCGCCCAAGGCTTCCATATGCAACACCCGCAAGATCAGCTGGCCCAAGCTCGCATTCAATGCAACGCAGGAGCCGATTATCAGCCAGCATCAGCATCAGCGAAAGGCATTCAAAGCATCATCAGGCTTGCGTGGTCACTGAATCCTTTCACGCTCCTGCCAAAAGCGAAAACAAGCGACACCAGCATGGAACGTTGAAAGTTTACCCATCGACGCAAAAGGCCAGTGATGCGAGCTGTACCGCAGCCCGGGCTACACGGATTTGTGGAGGGTCCTCCCCAGCCCGCCAACGCCTCGAACCCTACGTTACCCTCATCCCGAGACCCTGCAGCCTTAACCTTGAACCTCATCATGAATAGGGCCCCAAAACCCCTTATAATGAAGCCCAATAAGGTAGGGATATCCCTATAAAATGCTTATGCTTGTGGGGTTCTTAAATTAGCCCTGATCCGACGGTGGAAGCAAGCAGCTTCAAACTGCTCCCCTGCAACGCCTCCCTTGGAGAAGTGGAAGCCTGCAGTCAATGATGGTCAATGCATCAGGAAGCAGTCTTACAAGGAGCCGTTGCTTGCTTGAGTTTTACGGGTGTCACTCGGACGTTTTGAGCCTACAGGATCTCTGCCTGTGGTTCAGGCCTGCGGCTACGAAGCAGGCCGTAAGTTAAAGTGCAAGTTCGAACGGCCATGAGTTCATGCCGAGAGACATGCAAGATTGCCTGGAAATCTTCGTCCGGGGCTTTGGGATTCCAAGGACTTTCGGAGGCGGGCCGCGAAGGGGCTGAGAAGACCGAGCAGCTTCCAAAGCATGTCCATTCAGCCACCAGAAGCCCCAACCCCTTCGCAAAAGCCCTACCGCTGCGCTGACGTATTGGGAAAGGCTCCGTGGGGGGTTGGGGGTGTGGGGGGGTTCTACTTATGTTGCAGGAGCCCAACATCTAGGGCCCAGGGATTCCTGGGTCCGAACCCCACTTGCATTCCCGCCTTGTGCCCACGGCCGTCCCTCACTGAAGACCATGTGTTGAAGGAGGGCATGGCCTCTCATGCAACGAGCTTCGGGTTCGCGGGCTTCACTGTGCAAAGTTGGGTGCGTTGCTGCTCGTGGAAATAGGCACATGAACTGCAAGGCAAGCCCACATAGTCTTCAAGTCCAGCTATCCTCAGCTTTTCTGTGGCGGCTGTGCTTGTTGCGGCTGCATCAGAAACCACCACGTCCCAACACTGAAGTCCTGCAGCCTAGTTTCCCATCCCGTCAAGAACCGCTAAAACCTATACAACTTCAGCTCTAAACCTCCCCGAACACACCTTTCATACCAGGCAAAACCAGGCAACTCCTACACACGGCAAAGATCCCATGAAACCGAGGGCACGGCGACCCTTCTGCAGGCCCTTCTTGAGCGTGTCCTTGAGGTCGCTGGAGAATCCCTGGCGATTCAAGACATTGAAAAGGTACATAGTTTCGGTTCAGGGTTTAGGGCTTAGGGACGCGCTCTTCAGCCCACAGACCTGGACATCGAAGCAACTCTCCCGTGAACTCAGACCCTGCTCATGCCCAATCCAATCCGAAAAGGAGTACCCGAGGCCGCCCTTCAATCGCGGCGCTGAAGTCCCAAAGCTTGCGAAAGCCCAAAAAAATCCATCGCAATCGCGACGGATTGGCTGAGCGAATGTCTTGCACAGCTCGCCACTCCTGAGGTAGGCACAAGTTCCTTCCTCGACTTCAAGCCTTTTTCATGTTCTGCCTACAGTGGCCAAAACTCTGCGGACCTTCATTGAACACACCAAAATATTAATACTCGCCCAGCGGCAGTCTTAGACATGCAGGGTTCACGGAACAAGGGCTTCATCTCAGCTTCCGGAAAGGCTAGGAGCAACCCCGAGGTCTGCCTGAAATGCCAACCTGTCATGTTGCCCGGACTTGGAGGCTG
This sequence comes from Symbiodinium sp. CCMP2456, assembly GCA_905221635.1. Taxonomy (NCBI): domain Eukaryota; class Dinophyceae; order Suessiales; family Symbiodiniaceae; genus Symbiodinium; species Symbiodinium sp. CCMP2456. The sequence continues at coordinate 48,602 of CAJNDV010008080.1, read as the reverse complement.
TTGACAAGTGAGGCAAGCGGCTAGATAGATCACGACCGTGGTCACCGACGCCTTGGACAGAAATGATTAAGCCCTGCAGGTGTTGGGCTATCAGGTTGAGTCTTGGATTTTCGGGGATGTCCGGTATCAGGCAGAGCATGCAATCCGTACTCACAATACAGCATCGGCAGTTTCAGCCTCCCCTGGACAAAACACCATGCCGAAAACGACCCCAAACTCCGAAGCCAAAAGCACTAACATTGCTCAGCCCAGAAGCATACACCGACCAACCCACTATACTCCCCAAAAGCCCACAAATGTCTTATTCCTCCTTCACAAAGCTTAAAACCCCATTCTGATTTTTCACACATATGTGTGAACATTTTCTCAGTGTTGCCATTCTGACGGCCCCACACTTGGGCACCCGGCCAAGACTGCGGCGAGGGCCACGAGGCTCCTGCCTTTGAACATGTCGGCTCCTGGACGCTTTCACGGAAAGCTCGGTGTATATCTGTTTATATATATATATATATATGTATAAACAGTGAATTAGATAAATACATTATATATATATATATGTACAGCACATATATACATATATACCAGTACACACACTGTATATACAGGCTCTTCGATTTTGGCTGGGAGATCCACGAGGCTAAGCATTGGGGCAACCAGTTAATTTCCAGGCCGCGAACTGAGAGTTTGAGTGCTGCTTAGGCTTGGAGCGTTTAGGGTTTAGGGATTCAAAGCCCCAGTCCTGATCACCGGCATGGGCTCCGCACTTGCGACGCCACGGGCCAGCTGTCGGCTGGAAGCATTGGAGTTTAGAGTCTCAAGTAAGTAGCTTTTGGTCGAATGGCTTGGGCTTCAGTCTATCAGCTTGCGGAAATGACAAGTTATTGACTGGCTAAGTACATTGACCGACTTAGCGACAGTCTTTCGGCATCGGGGAAAAGTATCATGGGCGCAGCTGAAGACCGCTTTGGGGAACCTTTGTCAAGTGGAAACAGGCTAAAAACCTGGTTTCGGAGTCGTCCTGCAGCTGTTGGTTTTCATGTGCGGCATCGTGGCCGAATGCTGCAAACGCTGCAGGGACGGCAACACTGTGGCATGTCAAAGACGAACGGATGATTGAGCTAGCACCTCGGATAAAGCCATGTCTTGCCACTTGCTGGCCTCACCCCACGTGACTTACCTCGGGGAACCTGCCGGCTTGCACAACCTATACTACTGCGATCCAAACTGACCACCGATGCCAAATTAAAGCATCCAGCCTTCGTGCAAACATGCGGCTGCAGATTTCGAATCTCATACTCACCTATACATTCCCCCACCCGGAACTTACATTGCGCAGCCGTGGAAAAATCGAGTTGTGAGACGAGGTCTACAAAGCTTCCTAACGGCAAACCAGTGCTTCGTGCATCTTTTCTAAACAATGGAACACGCATTGCCAAAACGGCGTTCTCGCTTGATGCGGGTGCTCGTGTACTGGCATGTGCCTTTGGCAGCATGCTGTGTGTTTGTGTCTCCACCGTGCTAGAAACTTCGGCGCAAGAGGGTCGGGAGCATTCAGGGAATAAGAAGCATCGACTACGGCCTAAACTATTTCTGGTTTAGCCACTTGTGCTGTCGAACATCACATAGGGTCGCTGACAATTAGAATAGTTTGCTTTTAGGATAGGGAGGGGTATTGTATATCTATAGTTGTAACAAGAAGCCCCAAAGGACATGGTGAGTAAGTCTTCAAGGTTCTCTAATGCCTGCTTGGCTAACTTCTGCCTTCAAAAACCTACACTTTTCGGCTAGCCCTAATTACACAAGAAACAAAGCCAACACAATAGTGGACTGAAAGCAACAAAAGCTACCATCCTCCGGAGGGCTTGGCAGCATCTCAGGAGATCCCAAATTGTGGTGAGAACATCCCGTGGTCCACACTCACATGTGCACCTCTTCACTCAGTGCTTGAGTTGGCCATGGAGAGGAGATGACATATCAAAAGCGTATCTCTTATACAAGCTGCACTTGCTGCCTAGGGTCCGCATGTACATTGCAGGCAGAGCCTGCAGAATCCCAACTGGTCCGACTGGATAAGGTAGTGCTGTAGTCGCTTGAGCAAGCAACGGAACTCGAATTTATCTCCTTCATCTTTTTATGCTGCAGTGCTGCATGTTCGGGTGGACCATAGTGCTGCGGAGGTGAGGCTTGCTGAGGGTCGTTCCCCTCACAATGATCGGTGACACTCGGCAGTAAGACATGCAAACAGAGGACTTTGCCTGAACTCTGTGATATGGCGCCCCCTGAGGAAGCACAGTTTCAGCCACCGCTCGCCCATCTGGTATTGGGAGAGTTTGGGCAGCAACTTTGATGTCGAGTGATTCCTCAGGTGGCCCGTCTTGCATACACTGTGCCATTGAGCTGGCAGCCTGTCATGACTACAGTAGTCGGGCTTGCAAGCTTTCTCGCATGTTGAAACTGCAGAGACCAGTCACGTAGGACATAGGACATAGGATGCTGCAAGGCCACGGCCAACAAAACAACAAAACGAAGCCGTGTTCTCAAAGGGAGCAGCCCCTAGCTCCTCGAGAAGTCTTCGTGAAGTATAACCAGACGAGGGATACCAGTTATTTTCGTGTGAGTGTTGAGTCAAAACAAAACTTGGCGACTAGATGCCTCGCAATGCTGTCCGCGACTCAATCACCCGGTGCTGGTTGTGTCTGTAAGCTCGCAAGCCCTCAACTGCTTTAAATTTAGCAACTGAGACGCACGGAACGCAGCTGATTCCCCAACAAGCCTCGAGCACTGAACGTCCGCATCACCCCTGTCTTTTTGCTATGACACTAGCGGGTGGATGCAGCATGAGACCCGTCCGCATGACTCGCCACCTTACCTGCGACCTGCATTCATAATGCCAGGCATCCTGCCTGTTGAACTGAATCAGGCTGCTTCGCAGATGTCACCGCAACAAAATGTTGTAATTGTCCTGCTCACAGGCGCGTTGTTCATATCTGATGAACCTCAAGAGAAGGCCCTGTTGTCGCTCAGCTTCATGAACGCTCTCGTCTTTAGTTGTATGCTCTAAACAAGCCGTGACACGGCAGCAATCTTTTGCTGAACTTATTAAAAAATCAGTTCACTGCGTTGTTGGTCGCGCACGCTGACACGACTTTGAACTAAGTGCTGGTCCGAGCTTCGGACCAGTAGCCGATGCGATAGTCCTAAACCGAAACCGGTGATTTTGTTGATCAGTCTCCAAACCTACGACAAGATGGCTACTCTGAGGCCTGATGAGTTCAAGTCTTGCATATGGAATGGTATGGAACGGTATGGTAGGGGTAGTGTGGAGCAGGGTAGGGTAGGGTGCGGTACGGCATGGAAGTGTACTCAGAGGTGTGGAAGGGCACGGAGATTTATGGAATGGAATGGTATGGTATGTTACGGTATCATTCTGGTATGATATGATGTGATATATAATGTGTGCGAGCATAGGTAAGCGCGCACACGCGATCCGTTAATCATGCATATATGGTGTGACAGTGGCATGCACCATGCAGGGCGTTAAGCTCGGGTCCGGTGGCTGGGTCAGGTACCCATAAAGCCGATGTTCTTGACCTTAATTATTAATCCCTACACACTACATGCCCCAGATAAACCCTCACTTGACAATCCTATGAAGCCTCCCAAGCCGACACCGGCCTCTTGGGTTTTATGCGCGTTTCCTGCAGCTTTCTGTGACTATGTGATTTTCTGTAGTCTCTATGAGAGCTTTGTGGGATTAAACGGCTTCTTTTTAACGAGGATCTGCTTCTGATTTCTTTAAGGTTTTGCAGGCTTGCCTCGAGGGCCCACTCCCGCATGCTCTACCCGTAGGGTGTCGGAACTGCGAAATCCCAAACGCAGCTCAAAGTCAAGGGCAACATGTCCACATGACCTGGAAAGACAGAAACTCACGGCAGCCTATGTAGATCCGACGACGATACCCCGCAACCCCGTATTTCAAAGGAAACCTAGGAGTTCAGGACCCCAAACCAAAGCCCACCACCGAGAAACCCTTAAGCAAACGGCCCCCCTCTGAACCCTGAAATAGCCCAGGAGAATCGCTGCCTCGACCACCTGCTCCGTGGACGGCACACCCAGCGGCTCACCTTGGAACGGTTTAAGGTCTACCTGAACCCCTAAAGGTAGGTGAAATAATGGCCCAACACCTGTAAAAGGCCAGTATTCTACATAGTTTTAGGGGCAGGTGGTCTTTAAGGGCAGAATAACTGTTTGAATTTCAAAGCGTGTTTCACGGATTTCGGGGCGAGGCTACTGGTTAGGTTTGGGTATCGGTCCAGAGTTTGGCGTGACAGGGCTTGGGAAAACCATCCTTACAGCAACAGCTACCTACGTACCTGCCTGCATACATACATACATACATACATACATACATACATACACATACATGTACATATACAGACACCTTTTCGTATACATATACGTGTGCATATGCAAATGTATACATCCATACATCCATGCATGCATGCATGCATGCATGCATACACACGCGCATACATGTACAGTACATATACAAACACCTCTTCGTATACATATATGTGTGCATATGCAGATGCATACAAACACACATACATACACACGCGCAGTCCGCAAGGCCCTTATACTGACCTAAGAGGAAACACAAAATAAAGAGTCATACGGGCTCCCTCACCGACTCACTGGTGCACGGGCACTTGCACACACACGCACAGATTATTTCAAGCCGATACTCCCGGCGCAAATCCAGTGGCATGTTCGCCTCCCCTCTTGCCACCAAACCCCCGTTTTTGAAGGGTAACCGGCTCACCTTCCGTCATGCAAAACGCTGAACTCAATTCTTGAATGCTGCTTCAAGCAGCCTAGGGCCAAGATATGCCCAGATGTCAAGCAAGCCCCGACACGGACCAACACAAGAAGACCAGATCAAGTCCATGCAGAACTGGGTGACCAGGCTCCCGGCTGCGCTCGCTCAAACGCCTCTAACTCTCTGAGCTGCTTTCCAACTGCTAGTTCTGAGCTACAATCAATGTACCAAGGAGGGATAAACATGCCTACTGCCTACTCGAGATCATATTGTCGACCTAGTAGGCTGCCTGTCGAACGCGACGTCCCTTTTGACCCTGGGAGGGCCTGGAGCCAGCTATAGGATGTATAGGGTTGAAAGCAAGGCTTCAAGTTTAGGTTTAGTCTAAGCTTGAGGGTGGGGAAGGTCTTGGTCCAGGATTGGGTGCAGTTCAAGATTCGGGCAAAGTTATGGTTTCAAGGATGAAAGTACCTTGCAAGTATCTGTCATATCTAGGCATATGAATATATGAACGAGTGCACAGCTGCACGAGCTGCAAATAACGTAAAGCGAGCAACAAGCTAATGGCGCTGCTCTTGCTGAGTTCTTGACGAGCGCAGCAGCACAGGGCCACGAATTGCGCCCACCTCATTGGTTTTCATATTCAAACAGCCAGAATGAACTCCCGCCCCCAACACACGCGGGCTTTGGTTAGGGAGGGTTTTGGGGTGTATGGCCATGGGCTTCACTTCGAGCGCTCCGAAATTCCCATCCGAACGGTCTGCCCTGGAAACCGTCCGAGCACGCGGCAACGAGGACGAGGCCTGCAAAAGCTGGCTTTTGTCTGGATGCACTATCAAGGCCACGGCAATGTTATTAGCAAGGACGTGAGCTGTATCGATGTTGATCGGATTCCGCAACCGATCATGTCCGGGTGTCGTTTCAAAAGCCGGTGCTCTTTCGATCTGTGCTCTTTAAGCCCGCTGGGCCCTCATATCAACTGGCACTTCCTGATCAACTTCAGGTGATTGGGTCTCCACTTCCCTGGGTTCTTCTGGTGCCTCTGTGGCGTGGGCTCACCTACAACTTCTGGGAATCCTGAGGCACCAGTGCTGCAGATGCCTCGTCCATGCACTACAACTTGGCTGGATGCTGCTACAGCTCACTTGCATGTTTCAACATGTTGTGACAGCAAAGACCGTGTGCAGTGTCGTCAGGGCAGTGGGTATGACAATAAACGCACCTGGATACGACTCCAAATTTAGAGAAGCCGAATGCCCGTGCAACATAATGCTCCAGCAGCTCCCATGACAGCAAGCGCAATGCGAGCCTCGCTGGCCACTTCCTCGTTCTCCTCCTCCTGCTGCTACTGCTACTGCTACTGTTGCTGCTACGGCTACTGCTACCGTGGTCACCTAGCAGCAGCAACAATCTACACAGCCAGTTCCCCATGTCCCGTCTCGGTACTCGGGCGATCACCTTGACATCTGCATGCAATGGTCCTGCCTCCGGAGTGTCAGGAATTGAGCTAGCCTGTCGCATCACACAGGCTCCTAATCCAGAATCTGTCGCGTCAGCACTTTTGCTATCTTTTGTTCAAGGAACCTCGTCAGCTTTGCTTTCAACCTGCAAGGAGCAACGAAGACCTTCTCTGGGGCTGGCTTCTCAGCCTGTCGCATCACAGAGGCGCCTGACCTAGGAAAAAACCCACCGGGCCCCAACTTTCAACAGAAAAATCAACCCTATATACACCCTCAACTCCAAAACAACCTGTGGGCGCCCTGAAAAAACGAATCCCCAAACCCCAATGCATATAACCGTATAACCCGTGGATCTGCCTTCTCCTGGCCACGAAAAGCCACTTCAATGCGTTTGTGTCAAAAACGAAAAATAATGAATACAGCTAGCTAGATAGTCAGAAATAGACAACTCCTTGTGGCCCAGCATGCCTGGCCCTTGAGAAGCCAGGAGGACTCGTTGAAGGAGGCAGCCATGCCCATCGGTCCAACCTTCGTGAGAATGTGCATCGATTCTTGAGGGCCTCGCTATAGACTGCACAGCCCACGCCCTGCTTGTAGCAAAAGATTCCATGCAACTGGTAGCTCAAACTCCTGCAATTCTGCAAATCAAAAAACCCGACGACTCGACGAACCTCGTGGTCCAGCCCCTATGCCTATACCTCTGAATCCAAGTGCACTCGTCTCAGTCCGTGGCATTGCCCAGCAAGGCGGGCATGTTTGCCAACCTGAAACTCATGCACGTCTTCGGTCCTTCTGCAACACACTTACACATACTTGCACTACTAAGCCATTAGGCTCTCGTTGTGCATGTATCATAAGTAACTGGGGATCTCATTCAGCGCGAATGCACACCAAGCAGCCTTGCCGCCTGACGTAGAGAGTTCACCTTGTGCTTGGCCACTCTCATCCTTGCAAAAGCCTGCAACGAGACACGAAGCCCTTGACCAAGCGCGCCCTAGCAAGCCCCAAACAGGCACCTGAACTCGAGTTGCGGCATCGGACTGCCTCCTGTTGACACAGATGGAACTGAACAGCTTCTTCTTCGGTCTAGCCATGCTCATGACACACGGACAGCTGCCTCAAGCCGTTTCTCACGAGCCTCCCACGCACCAGAGCCTGTTGATGACAAGAGCTGCACTATTTGAGTGCAAAGGCGACAGTCTTCCCTACCCCACGCCTGAACCTTGGTGGCGGAAGACTCGCTGAGTTGCCTGTCGTTCGACTATCAGTGTGGCGGTGCAAAAGGGACACCTTTCCGCACTGGCGCGCAATCATTGTTTTGCTTCCGCAAGGCTTGAGCCATGATATCAAGGTCGCTGAGTTCTGCATGCTGTACATGTGCTTCCGCTGGTGCCTGCATGACTATACATGTATGCAGCTCTGCTTCCACAGGCGGTCTGCTGCGAGTCCATTGTGTCATTTGGTGGGACTTCGGAGGCACCGGCCTCTCCGCCTCCCTTTCCTTCCTGGCCGCCGCAGCACTCTCCTTGCAACGAAGCATGCACCACAGCCCTTTGCCAGCAACATTCTGATTGCGCAGGGAAACTGATCCGGAACAGGCCCGATCATCCAAGAGCAGCAATCACAAAGCTTGGTTAAGTATGCAAATGCTTGCCATGGCTTCTTTGACATGCACAAGTAACCGCACAATAAAGCAACGATGACGACCGATAACACCAACACCAACACCGACAGCAGCCGCACCGATGGAATCCACATGTCGGTTTTGCGCGTTTACGTTGCGCCGCGGCCAACAGCAACAGCAGCAGCAACAACAACAAGAAGAACAACAACATCAAGAGGAATAACAATATTCTTGCTATATATATATATATATATCCTCAATGATAATGAAAATAATAACAATGACAGTAGCAGCAATTTTCAATTGCACGCGGCGCGAGCGGGCTCTGCGCATCGCGGGCAAGTAGCCGCTTTGGCACTCACAAGCAGTGAAACCGACCTTTACTTCTATGAGCCAACAAGTTAGTAACAGCGGCGAAGTACGCATCAAATCAAAGACCAAATTAACCAAAATAAACAACCGATATTGCTGCAGATTCGCCGGAAGAAAAGTCACGATTGGAAATCGCGATGAAAAGGCTGATACATCAGGCATAGCCTCAGCATAACCATAGCAGCTGGCCAGGGGCCCCGTTGAGAGCTACTGGCGCCTCACTGCAGTTGGCCAGGGTCCCTTGCCGGTTGTTGTTTTGCCAGCTCAGGAACGGGACCGATCCACGCCACGCTGCCCCGTACCCGTATTAGGCCGACGAGCACATGAGACCT